>JANSVK010000196.1:0-60278 GCA_030068005.1 Cladophialophora exuberans | reverse complement strand
ACCACCCGTCCTTAATCCACCTGCCTTCACGCCAACCCACATTGAACCACCACCCTATAAGCCGGATAAGGATGAGGCTTACGGCTATTACTATGGCCTTCCTTCTTGCCCTCTCTTGGTTGCTCGATCCAGTGGACAGCCATGGTGTAACCGGCTGCCCAAATCCACTTTCCCCCGGATGAAGACCCTCGATATTGTTGGCAAGCATCCTATTCGGGACGCGTGGAATGCAGAGTTTCAGGCAGCGATAATCGAGGCTTTGGGGACCACTAGGTGGACCTCTATCGATATCCTGAGAATCGGCTACACTGGTATGGGTGAAAGTAAGGTCCCACTCCCTGTGGTGCTCTGGATCGGCGTTCGCCCAGGAACCCTAACCTGGGGTGATGGGATAACTATTGTCGAAGCCTGCGTAAGTCCCCTTTACTAGAGACAATTTCACCGTTAATGGAGTGATTTTTGGGCTAACGGAGATTAACAGGTCGCAATTTTAAGGCTTCATAAGCTCATCGACGTTCACTGCGAGATTAGGGAGTCAGAAGCTCATGCATCTGCACGACCATCAACCAGATATTTATCATCCGAATCTCCTCCCTCCGCGCTGGCTGGATCTCACCTTCCCTTCGCCGCCTCTCCTGGTCAATCAATCAACCCTGCAGGATCCAGCGTTCATGGTACTCTCGGTCTGTACCTCCAACCTGGCGAAAACAATCAAGATCAGGAGAGCGTATGGGCTGTCACGTGCAGACACGTCGTTTGTCCTGCTCAAGACGAAGATGAAAAATATCAGTACAAGCATACCGGCCAACCGCGTATTAATATCCTGTTACCATCAGACGACGCTCTCAAGAAAATCACAATGGACGCTAAGCTCGTCCTGACGGCGAGTTCTTCAGTGCTAAAAGTTCTCGAGGAGAAGTTGACGCTGGGCACACTCGAACAACAGCAGAGGTTGGACGAAGAGCGTATCCATCTCGCAGAAAGCAAGGACTTTGTGAACAAAACACTACCCAAGTGGCAAAGCGCATCGGATCGTATACTCGGCTATGTCCGAATTGCCCCTCCTATCCAGACGGCTCTGTCTATGAACCCATCATTGGATCTGTTTGGACCACGCCGTGACTGGGCTCTGATAGAGGTCGATAAAGACAAACATCCGGGACCGGTGGTAAATACTGTCGATATTAAGACCGGGCCCGCCCCGGGAGCGCTCGACTATCGCATTATGTTAGGCCGTCATTTTGAGACTTATTCACCGAGTCCACCCTTCGAGGGGCTAGTCGACGGAAAACTGCTGCGCCTTGGATGGATAGTACCAATCGATGAGCTGCGGATGCCAAAAATGCTTGACCCACACCAAGACCCTTGCCTGATTGTGGCCAAGAGAGGCGGAGCAAGTGATGTGACATGGGGATACCTCAACGGACTCAAATCGATTTTGTGGCACGACGACCACAACGAAAAATCGATGGAATGCTGCGTGGTTCCTAGCACCAATAACAAGGCTTTCTCCAAGTGTGGGGATTCCGGGTCAGCTGTCTTCGATGTCACCGGCAGGGTTGTCGGAATCATAGTTGGCGGTACCAAAGGGTCGTACGACAGGGAGTCGATGGACGTTACGTACGTGACTCCAATGGCGTGGCTGCAGAAGGACATGAAGGATTTCGGGTACGGTGTTGAAATGGCTTAGGGCCTGTATTCAGACGAGGTCTGCGCTCACCCTTCGATGTCTCTACTGATGAAAGGTCATTGAACAGAGTTGCAACACGTGACAAACAGTCACGTGATACACAGTGACTACACTATCACTACCTTTGTATCATACTGCCTATGCGCAGATACAGAGAACTACAAATAGTCCTGTAGTTCTCTGCTCGTAGTTAGTTAGACTCTTTAATTAAGTATCCTATTTTAGAGTTTCTACCAACATGTCCACACTGACCAGCTGATAATGGTAGAAGCGCAAGGCTTGGCTACGTCACTTGTAGTTGCAGCTCAGAATTAACGGTTTCCAGGCAGCGAAGTCAATAGCCTGAAGCTTAGACTTTGAAGGCTTCGGCATCTGGGTTATAGCCAGAATAAGCATCCTCCATTTGGTCTGCGAAATAATAGAGTCCGTGCCTCTAATCCGTTGCTCTTCGAATGCATCTCGTTGTTTATGGATCATCCTTCCCGAATACCTCCCACTGCGCCATCCAGTCCATGAACTGCTCCCAATCCACGCACTGATGCACAGTCCCGAAACCTGTCACACCGCCCCTTTCATCTTTGACCTCAACGGTCAAGTCTGGTCGGCACATCGTCTCTTGTCGAAGCAGGTCGAAGCAGTGCGACATATGCGGAAGAGAAATCATCTCAGGGAAGTCATCGTCTGTGAGCCTGGTGCCCTTAAGTGCGGCGTCGTGTGCAAACCAAAATGCTTGTCGGATGCCGTTCTACGACATGGAAGTTAGCCTCTGAGTGGACGTGGAGATGGAGAAGAATAGCAGAGAAAGCTTACAAGACAGTGAAGCTGATGAAAGACGGCATAGTCGGACCGAGCAGGCGCGATTTTGGGATGCTGAAAGAAACCTCCTTCCAAGGGTAAGAGGTTACCCCATGCGTCTTCTGTCTCTGGACTCGGAGGGTCGCCAAAGCTGGCGTTGTACTCTAGTCTGATAGGCACAGTTCTCACTGCGTCTCTGAGTCAGATATGTAGACCTTGTTTGGTAGGGCGTTCTCCACCTCACTCCGGTACTACACAGGTCTTTACTCAACTTACAGTTCAAGGCACCGTCAAAGGTATTGTAAATTCCACCATTATGCTTCCTTTCGTAAACCGTTCCTGTAAGGAAGCACAAGTATGGAACGCCTATCGCCAATATTATGAACAGCAATCGGGCTGTTATTGTGCGAAATCGGGAGAGAGCAGGTCTTTTCCTCGTAGCAGAAAGGCTTTCGTCCCCCAATACCTCCTCTTTATCGATATCATGAACAATACTGTAGCGGTGTTGATTGCGATGTGGTCGGGGCCACCAGTTGTCTTCTCCAAACATGTTGGTGTTGAACACCATTTGAATCTTGATGTTTGATGAAAGGGAGACGGATCCTCTAACCGTAGCCTAGGACGGTCAGGTACGCCATACTTAGCATGGAATTCTGTCTCGGGACACTAGTTCAGAAAGACCCAGCTCGTAGCTTCGGACGCAGCTTCCCACAGTGATGCATTGGATTGAGTCTGTCAGTAAATAGCAAGCCTCGTCATCTGTCGTTATCTGTGTAAAATCCATGGAGATATTGACCGCGTGACTAGACGTTCAACCCTAGGACGGGCATGTTAGCCATTCTGGTCTAGCAATGCGAGTCAGGATGACTGGGGATAATAAATGCGGGGCATAAAAGTGACACTTCGTCACCGCACACAGAGGTCAGCATGCATTCACTTTCCACGGGCTCATTGGCAGCGGCAGCGGCAGTGGCGTGCAAGTGTCAGGTACAGCCGGCTAAAGGCGTCGGCAAATAGCTTATGGGACGTGGAGAACCTTTATCTGCTTCATTCGGAGTGCGAATACCCGAAAGGAACAAAACAAGCATAGTTGATCGCCTAAGCCATGTACCACGAACGGACGAACAGTATTATCCTTTGCAGGAAATACGTGGTATTCAGATTCAGAACAGTTTACGTACATTTGCAGTAGCACATGGTGATCATCTTGCTCTAAATTTCTCCCTGTGCTCTCCCAAAGAAGTGAAACTCCGCACCATCAATACACATATCCACAAGAGCTGTACTTTTGGATTACATTGTTCAATCGGCAGGTTTCGGGCTCTGCACATTGGGGAAGCGATTCCAATAGGACCAACTGGCAATGCTTGGTGTGCTCATAGTTGAGGGAGAAGCTGTCAATGGGCAGATGATTTGCCAGAGTATGGTGGACCTTCTTGACCACATGAGCGCAATGAACCTGCAAAAAATCATTAAAACTTGCATCTTGTAATCAAGGATTTCGCAGGCTCATTTCCTTACCGAATGGAATTTGTGCGGTGCCCACACTTGTTCGTGCAAACCGGGAATCACTTCGTTGATGTCAACCTGAGACTCCTTGCTCAGAGACTTGTCATGGAAAAAGGCCACCGGCTCCATGTCGATAAATTCTTGAATAAGCTCTGGGTAGTAGCATTCAGGGCGAACCCATGTAACAGCCAGGGGATCGTAGATGCAGCCATTCTCTCTGGCCTGATCCGGCGTCTTTCCGCAGTCGCCGAAGACAGGATGAAACTCAGGGGTCTGATTCATCTTCAGCGGTAGTAGTCGATAGACAGCAAAACTGAAGATGGTGAGGCCGAGGAAGAAGATCCAGAGGAGCATCGGCTGTGTGAGGAAGCTCCTTCGAGCGCGTGTATTTAATACTGAAGTGCCTTCTGGCATTTTCTTGCTCGAGCTTAGATCATGGTATGCCGCGACTGGGTCGTTAACATCGTCCGAAGACACTGATGCTGCCGAAGAGAGAAGCTGTTGGGGCAGTAGGTTGAGTTTCGCCTCATCGTCGTGCATACGTGGCGACATCTTTGTTGAGGACGACTTGATAGTGTCTAACAGATTTGTATCTCTTCAAGCCAGCTCCCTTGATCCGAATTAACAGCAATCCCGTTTGAAGACCTTGGTCGAGGCTGCACGCGTGCAATGTGTCTTCCATCTTTGGTAATAATGCCAATGAGCATGATTGAAGTTCATTTCACCAATTTCACTGACATCAGCAAGCATCAAATTGGTAGGGTCAAGTACTTGACTGCTGACATGATGTGCTTCTGGATGATTGTCATTGCTGACTTCGCAAGGTCGTTGTTCTAGGGATGGATACTTCCTTAAGCCGGTGACGCTTCTACCAAAGGCCGTGGCTGAGTAACACTTCCGTCCAGGTCCATACCCAGTTAGCTGTTATAGCCCGTTTCTGGTAAAAGAGTTTACTATCTGGAATTACGCTCTTAGCGACCCAGTATCTTGAAGTAAATCGAAGGCACTGACTACGAAAGGTAAAGTCGAGATCTCATCGACGATCTCTTCACGATTCCTCCAGCAACAGATCCAATTATTGGCTGCTCTGATTACGGAATTTGGCAGTGTCCGAGATGCAACAATAACTGGCCGACCACTTTGGTCTACGATCGTTAATGCAGCTCAATATGGAGACTCACACAGCGGCGTCAGAGCGAAGGATCCAGCGTGCGCGACTAATGCAGTCGATCACGAGCAGTACCGAATCCTACAAGGCCTTCAGAAAACAGTGTAAGACGGACTCAGCACCCATGCCATCTCTGGAGTATGCAGACGTTGTGTATCAATTGTATCATGCAACTCTCTGATGTAGAGTCCCGCTTATCTAACAGGAGGAGGACCGTCTCTCGAAGACACTTTATAGGTCCGAAGGATGCTTCATTCTCCACAGAAGCAACCAACAATCACCCTGGAATGAAACAATTTGACTGCACCCGATCGTCCGTGATGATGCTGTGTAGAACGTCATTCACGAACTTAACTTGGTATGCAATTCACGGTTTGGTAACCGAGGACTGATGAATATATCCAGAGCTGGCCCGTGGTTGCGACGATCCTCTCCCAAGTATGAATTGTCCAAGAAGCCATAAGCATTTTTGAAGACCACAAATCAATTTATTGGCATGGAAGACGATTTGAAGGATATCACCGATGCCCACGAGCGTCGAAAGGCCCAGAATCGCATTGCTCAGAGGCGACGACGTGAGTATATTATTCGACTATCGAGCAAGTAATCGATATGAATCTAACGTGTTCATCATTGACGCAGGTCAACGACTTCGTCAAGATTCCAAATCAGCAGCAATCGATATGACAGACTTACCTGGCTTTGATACGGCCGAACTGAGTCTTCTTGTCAACGACCAAGAATTGAATTTGGACAATTCTCTTGTCCAAGAATGGAATCAAAATTCGATGCTGGGGCCGGACTCCGGCTTCATGGATCTTCTCGCTCCAGAGGCGCCCGACATGAACGACCTAGGTGGGACAGACCACGGTGATGACCAGCTGCCAAAACCGCTTGCCAGCCGCGCTGCCAATCATCTTTCAGTGAATGACACGCACGGCCAATGTTTCCGCTGTAGGTCAAAATCTGAGAAGGTGCCCAACGAAAGTGTTCGAATGCATCCTCAAAGAAGACGCAGCGATATTATGGGCAACATGCGTGAGAAATGTGACCAGCACTCAAGCGAAAGGTCCTCGAGGGGAGGCTACTGCAGCCCGGGGCCTCCGCTCCCGAACGTGACTTCGTTTCCATCGGCGAATTGGGCCGGGACCCGCAATAGCACGGCCGACTCAAGGAGACCTTATCACAATCCTAATGGGGAGCTCATGCACAAGCGGACTCAATCAACATCTCTCGTCAATCAAATTGCTTCGAGACCACCACCGAGAATCCAACGGCTGTCATCGGACTCGTCATATCCATCTTCGAGCTCTAGCGAAGCTGGAGGACGACCATTGGATGACTGGGAATCTCAACGGTCTCCTATTGCATCCACACTGACGCAGAGATCGAAAAAACTAGCCACAGATCTAATAAGAATATATGAACTGGGAGTTTATCTCGACATACAGCCGAAGGATGCCGAACTCGAAGACCTTCTCTCGGAAGTGAATCGCAAGTTTGCGGTACTTCATGGCAAAGCAGAAAGGCACACTTGGGGCGTTGAGCCAACTAAAGATAGTAATTTTGAAGAAGATTAGGATATTGGTGGCAACCATTTACTGGATGATATCGACGGCGTCAGCAAGGAAACAATCCTGATGTAACCTCGTAGGTGGGGGGGAAACTCCGAGGATGCCAAAGCATTATTGGAATTGGTACATTTGCCGGCGTTCATGTTGCACGAAGTGCGAGTTAGAAACCCAGTAAAATGTTGACTATCCAGGATGGCTTGTAATCCGGTTGTTTCAAATGAATGCTAAGCAAGCTAAAGAGCGAGAGTAATTTGATAGGGTACACGGGCTCTTTTCACCGCTTGCTACTGCGAGTAGTGGCTTACTCCTTTGTCTTTCAGCCTTGTTCTGCAGCCTCGTGCCATATGCTGTGATGTCATTGATCGGTTCGGGCCGAAGTTTTCCATTCATTCTTTCGCTTCAACTTGAAGTTCATCAAGCAAAACTGTGTCTACAACATGCACAACACCATCGCTACACAAGAAGTCTGCGTCTTTGACACGTGCACTTCCTGCCACAAACATCTCGATCAGTCCGCCCGCCCGTGCTATGTTCACCGTTAGACTGCGACCTGTAATCATGGTGGGCAAGTGAAATTGTCGTCGACCCCATGGGACCTTGTAGCAGTTGGAACCAGACACGACTTGATACCATTGTTTCGGCTTTGGAATTCCCTCTTGATCCTTCTTTCCCTCTTTTGCATTTGACTCATCTTGAGAAACTCCAACTGGCGCAGCTTCCTCTTTGGACACGTTGTCATAGAAGGCATTCGAGAATAGCGTCCTATTCGGCACCATGTGCCCCCGGAGCAAATTCTTCAAAGCCTGCCTACTATCCTCCTTGAACAGAGCCTCCCGATATTCCGAGCTCAACCGGCTGAATGCACTGTCATCTGGTGCAAAAAAAGTCGCCCCATACCGCTTCGCCCTGTCCAATTCCTCAATGAAACCCGCATGATGCACGGCCTTTCGGAGAAGGCTAAACCTCGCCTCCGGAAGTGATTGAAGGAATGAAGAAATAGGCTGAAGAGGAGGCAAATATGCGTCAACAATATGGATCACTCCGTTTGAAGCCATAATGTCATGCTGAATGATTCGCGAGTGGCGATTGACCATGACCACTGCAGTTCTCGAATTTCCGACCGTGGTTGTGGAGAATGATAAGCTCACATGAATACGTGCGTCACCATTTAAACAATCCGGATGCAGCAATGTCGGCGTGTTTGGCATGGACATTTCTCGAATCGTCGGTACCCAATGTGGCGAAATATGATTCAAGAGACAAGCATATAACGTGTCACCATGATACCAGGTTGGAACCGTCTCGCCGGCAACGGCCCAGACTGTGCTGTTAAGAGCTTCATCTTTCAGGCGCGAGATCAGGTCCTCAAAATGGCTGATCGAGTCTGCAAATGCTTGTGTTTGTTTAAGGAAACTCAAGACCTCAAAGATTGTCTTGCCCACGTGTGTGTAATCTGGTCCAAGATAAGGGAATGCGTGCGGAATATGGTTAACTGGGGGACAGAAATCCAACGACTCTGCGGCTGGCAAGTGGCTCGCTGTAGCCTCAACCCTGTCGTCACTCATGTCGAGCCAAACTTGATCCTGACTCTCGAAGCGCCGCAAATCGATCTCCAAAGAAGCCTTCGTCACCGAGAACACCAATAGAAGATTCGGCAATGTATGATGTGGTGCGAGCCTCATATCAGGAATGCAGCGCCGGTTGTTGGCGAAACTTGACGTCGGATTAAGGCTCTCAGCGAGCCTCTTATCATTTGATCCTACGGTTTCGCGGCGCGTCATCTACGTGTGGGATCCGAGCTAGTCATGCATTCACCCTCGGATCGCTGCGAGACTAGATGACGATGACTAGTGTCAGAGTTTCACAGGCGTGCCACACAGACGATACAGCTGACCTTGATGGAAACTAGAGCTCGACAATTTCCATACGAGTCTATGGCCATATACTCGGATAGTTCAGTTCTTTCGGAAACTGCAATTGGTCTTCCTGCTCGGTGGCCAAACTAATACGGAGGCAATCGTAAAGCAAAAGCATTGTCGGGCTTTGTTAGCGGTCCCCTGATCTTCACAGCATTTTCCAACGCCCAGTCTAACACCGCATCTGGATCTCTACATTGGTGCCAGGTATTATAATCCGGATACGGCTTATCGGAGTCCTGCATCCAATGGAACAAAACCACCTCGGATCCTCCAGGGTTGCACATGAGCACTTCACGCAGACTTTCAATGCAATGATCTGAGGATTCTCATGGTTAGCTGGAAAGTGAGATGTGAGATTTTAAGCTTAAAGTATACACTAACCAAGATGACCACCTGCTGCTGGTGTGCCGTACAGTTCAGGATGGACAGCATGTCTCAAAATGTTCTGTGCCCAGGTTAGTGTTTTTCTTCCAATTCCGCGGATATTTACAGATAAAGAACTGCGCGAACTCACCAAACAGTGCAAATGATGAAACATGGCGATTTGTCCCATATACTTCGTTTCTTTACCGTGGGTCAAATGCACCACGGACTGCTTCCAGTCTGAGTCATAAGGTTTTGCGATTCTATCGACGATTTCCTCTGATACGGCAATCGTACCATTCTGCCCGCTTAGCATTGCTGTAAGGGCAGCGCTTTAGAATCAGCTTCCTCGCTTCTCAAACTCGATTGATGCAGGAGAGGGAGTTAAATTGGTTACTCACGGTGTGCGGTCCAACGCCTCCACTCATCCTCCGATGCTACTCCACGCGAGAACCGTGAAGGATATTTCGTTGGATACATAAATGTCTCGTTGAAGCGAATTTTCTGGATCGACACTGCTTCAAGGACTGGGGACCACAATAGTCCATTCTCATTTTGTTGTTGTCGCGCTGCAGCCGAGAGAGTGAGGCTAGTGATACCCAAGATCGCAAGCATGGACGATATCAGAAGCAAAATGCCATGGAAGAACCAAAATGTACGGTGGCCTTGGTCTCTGATCTGTTTCAATCTGGTGATCTCTGACTGTGAGCCCAGTGGCGACCAGATTGTGTTCCATATTTCCTTCCCGGAGAGGAGACTGTCTTCGTCGTCCGGCAGCGCGAAGAGGTGTGACGATTCTTCTCGAGGCAAAGGCGAGTCGTCGCTCCCTCTATCGTCGTCACCTCTCCCTGCTCTCGTATCGGTAAATTGTCCCATTGCACGAAAGGTGTTTTGACGTCCAGGTAATGAGGTATGCAGCCTTCGAGCATTTCGAAAACCTGTATCGCATCAAGGCAACGCGAAACCAACTCCCGCGCCCGATGCAAGCTTCAGCAAGGTCCCGGATTGGAACGCGGAACGCAGAACAGCAACGTAACACGTAGGCTCAGCGTCACATAGATACCATGTTTACCATTTTACCATCCCAAGTCACAAACGTCATATGACTACAGCGTGCCTGGCGAAATAGTGACCAATATAGGCAGGCATAGCTACGCGGGTACTGACCGAGTTGAATGCGTGAGGAAGGCGTAGCATCGGCGTGCCCGATGATGGAACAGCGTCAAAATACATGATTTTCCAGCACGTTACACGTATACCCAGACTTTCTCGATTTCATCGCGATCGACAGTGAATGGTGCAGTGTTGTAGCACAGCACGTAGCAATGGAAAGAAGTGAAGTCACACTACAGTGCATGACATTAGTACCATGGCTACTCCATACGTGTGCTGACTTGCTGACACGTACATGTGTAGACACTGATGCCAATCCGCATTTGGAAGAGCGCTTCACTATCTAGCATGAGAAATCACATGCATTTTCTTTCGGGTTCCATGATAAGCGATTCACTAGTTCGCAAGAGATCTCGATCTCGATCTCCCTGACCGTCTTGCGTATCTGCGCAAAGCTCCATATGGTATGTAGCGGAAAGCATGTATGGAAGGATTTTTCGAGAAAAATAATGCCCGAGTAGCAAGAAAACCTGTGAATATGCTCGGCGACCGTTCAGAACTTTGGGCGTAATTGATGGATTTAGATTCTATGTACATGTGAATATGACATCCCAGACAAATCTTTCTAACTTTGGGAATTTCTATATCTCCCCCGCTTGCCAGATGATTTCTGCAGGCCATCTCAATCGTCTAGCTTAAGAGCCAACATGGCAGCAATCACGGCCGGGACGGCAGCGACTCTCAGAATCCACACCGAGGGCTCGATGCTCCCGGCATTGGTCATGATCCACATGATGGCACTGCTTGCTAGCGCAGCAAATATTTGAGGTGTGGAAATCGCGAGGTTGTGCAGGCCGAGGATGGCGCCGCGGCGGGTGACCATATCCTCATCGTCGACGATGACGACGTCGTGGTCGGTGTTGACGGGCATGGAATGCTGTTTGGGCGATATTTCTGCTCCCACAAGCGCGTGTGGGATCCACTGCGTCGCGGCCCAGGAGCAGCCCACCAGCGAGACGAGCACGACGGTGCCAGGCCAGGAGCGGATGACGAGTGTGAGTACCATGCATATCGCGAAGAGAAAGTGTGCGCATGTCCAAACGCGCGGCATGGAGAGGTATTGGCTACTTGAATCAAGACTCGTCGCTGACTTGAGGGTGTCGTGGGAATTGGAGTAGTGGAAGTCGCGCACGGTGCGGGTCAGGACGAGGGTCGTGATGAATGAGACAATGGTCCATAGGAGGAGCGCTGTCGAGCCGATTCGCGTGGCTTTGGTTTCCTGCAACAGGCTCGCAATGTCGGTTCGGCCTTGGAGAGTTTGGATTTGGGAGAGGGCATCTGGAAAGATGTCAGCTTCGGACATGTTTATTTGTAGAGTATAGCATCCAGTAACGTACATCTCGAGTTAACGTAACTATGAAGGGGTCAGCGAAAGTCCCAATGAAACTTCGTGCGGTGTGGGTTACAGTAACTTACCTGGTCATATAAAACAGAAATGGAAACCACGCTGACCACGCAAAGATTTGGATCCTGAAGACGCGCTTGATTCTTGCCGGAGTGTATCTGTATGCTTCATTGATGGACATCAAGACAGAAAATATTCCAATAGGTTGAGGGTCGGCCAGCAGCACGTCGAATTTAGGGTTCTTTTCTCGTGACGTTCGTAGACAGATTGAGATGGTTATGGTTAGGCTGACACAAGCGACGATGCTCAGGGCCTGGAATTGGGTTAAAGAAGATGATCCAAGCAGCGTCGGCAGGTCGAGACTTCCAGTGCATAGGCAAATAATGTTGGCCACGAATGTTGAATAGTTCGCCCACGCCGTGACACGACTCTGTTCTTCGGCCACCACAAGATCAGTGATCAGGGACCGTAGACCAAATGCCAGTGGTGTCATTGAGACGTTGAGTAGGACAACGAATAGAACTGCCATAGCTTGCGTCCAAGCATCACCAAATGGTCCGGACAATCCTTCCACCCATGCTAACCCCAAAATGCAAATCATGGAGGCGACAGTCCCCACCAGAACGAAAGGTCTCCGGCGACCCCATGAGCACTGAGAGCGATCGCTGATGATTCCTATGATGGGTTGTAGGAAGCCACAGGCGGGACTTGAAGCCCAGACCAGAGCAGTAGTTGATCTCGACAATCCCAGGGACGTCAAGTATGGCTATACGAATAAATTCAGTCAGGGCCAAATTTGATCAAGGTACCACTTACACTTCCATGTGAAATGATCAAAGCCCAGACGGTTTGAAGACTGCATTCTGAATCAGCAAATTTTATCGTGTTCGACAATTTAGATCCATACCCTCCAAGCCCGCAAGTCAGACATAATAGTCGCGCATAGCTTAATCGGTGAGAGTTCAAAGGCGCAGGGCCCGACCTGGTTTGATACATTCTCGGGATCAAGCTCGGATGGTAGACAGGAAGGAGATCTTCTGTCTCGGCTTCATGTAGTTGTCGAACATCAATTGTTTTTTTGGTTGTGAACACGTTGGACGACAACAACTTTCAGCGAAGGAACGGGCGAGGACAGATTGTAAGCATCGTTGAAGACATTACTATTACTGCAAGGAGCAACAAGCTCCTAGTATGGTAGTTAGTTTCCCGGAGCGCGGTGCGCTGTGTTTCTTCATCGCGAGCCGAATCCATCGTCGCGAATCCGAAAAACCAATCAAGGCGTCTGAATGTGGCTAGAAAGCCCCATCCTCAGCGTCTCGCGCCGCCGTGTCACTGAGGTTGGAGCGATAAGATGCTGACTGCGGCAGCTGCGGCTATCATCACATCATCATAACGAGGTGACACTGGAAAGGTCTTTAGAAAAGGGCACCAGGAGAACTGCTAAAAACAACAAACTCTGACTGTCACTTGTCTCGGTGACTGTCATAAGGAAGGTGACAAGGCGGCACCGGCGCTCGTCGCTCTGGCGCCTGTCATCGGCACGTGATTGTCAGCCGCGTACAGTGGCTTTATACATCACCGTATAATTTACGGTCGAGCAAGCTATCCTTTGCTGACTGGCTTCAAGCATTGTTGACTATCCTCCATCATCAACACCATCGCCTCTCAAAATGCCTCCGTCACCATGGACAATCAGCGTTTGCCATGCCACTTCTACATCGCAGCCAGCCAAGGCATGTCATCTGGTGGGCAAGCACGCCGACGTCACTCTCCCACAAGCTAAGTCTCGTAGAGCAAGGAAGCAACACCTGCAGCAGGCTCCTTGAAATTCGTATAATATAGACCATTGTGTGCGCCTGATTGCCAATTATGTATCGACAGCAGCCTTGAGCCTCTCGACAATAGGACCCGATCCTCTCGCTTATCTCTGCCTCCGTTCGCCAATTCAAACGGTCCAGTCTTTCTCAAGACCCGTTTCGCAATCACACACGACATCATGGTCGGGTACGCTTTGTTGCTCTGCGTGGCAGCTGCAACCACTGTGATTGCCCTGCCAGCTCCGTTGAGCCCGGTTCATGCCGTGGTAAGCTGTTTTCGAGAGCCAATTGTACTTGCCAAACTAACTCTATCAACAAGGCCAAGCGCGGCGAAGACACCGCAGTCGAGTAAGCCCCATTGGAACTGCCTATAAATTTCAGCTCTTACTGACTTGGTGCCCCAGATACTGGGATCGCAAGGCCAAGCGTGCCGAGGACACGGCTGTCGAGCAAGTTTTGTCTCGATTGATGGCTTGCACAGTCAACTAACATGCGTAGGTACTGGGACAAGCGATCTCCCGGAACCGACACTGCTGTTGAGTGAGCACTATTCTTCTTCAAATATTGACATATGAAAAAGACTGACAATTCCAAAGATACTGGGATAAGCGTTCTCCCGGAACCGACACTGCGGTCGAGTGAGCATTGCTCTTCTTGAATCAAAGCTTGCAGATGGCTGACTTTCAAAGATACTGGGACAAGCGATCCCCAGGTAGCGATACTGCTGTCGAGTGAGCATTGCCTTTCGTTAGTCGGCCGAATCTACAGAAGACTGACGTCTCCAAGGTATTGGGACAAGCGATCTCCCGGAAGCGACACCGCGGTGGAGTGAGTATTCTCCTTCCTGATAGGATTGGCTCTCTACAGTCTGCTGACATTTCCAAGATATTGGGATAAGCGATCCCCTGGAAGCGACACGGCTGTCGAGTGAGCATTTTCCCTTCTCAGGAAAATTGGACCGATGCAGACGGCTAATTTTCGAAGATATTGGGACAAGAGATCTCCTGAGAGCGACACCGCAGTCGAGTGAGTGTTATTTTCCCGGCAGGGTTAATCCGATACAGGCGGCTAACACTTCGTAGGTACTGGTAATCTTCATCGCGATGTTGTCGATCTTTGGATTCAGCTCATTTTAATTTTCAGGGACAAGAAGGCCAAGCGTGAGTCTGACACGGCCGTTGAGTACTGGTTGGTCTTCCTCAGTTTCCCTATATCTCGATCCACGAACTCAGCTCACCTTTCCCAGGGACAAGCGCAGCCCCGAGAGCGATACGGCGGTTGAATACTGGTTGGTTTTCCACTAACTTTCGTCGTTCTCTGTCCATGGATTTCCGCTCATATTGCTTTTTCAGGGACAAGAAAGCCAAGCGTGAATCCGATACGGCCGTGGAGTACTGGTAAGTCTTGCTTATTTCGCCCAGCTAAAATACTTTTTTCACAACTCTCCATCATGATCTGAGCTCACACTGTCTTGTAGGGACTAGAAGATCAAGACGCGGGTCTGCTTGGATAGGTTCATTGTATGGTCCTTCACTGGATCTCGCCGAGGACGAAAGGAAAATTTTGCAGAGAGACAAGTCGAGCTAGAGATGCGAGGGGAAAGGAGGGCTGACGGTCACGCGAGGGAGAAAGCCTTGGCTTTTGTTCAAGGGGAAGATGCTGCCGAGGAGAAGAAAGCCGTGCAGCTCTGACAGTTTGATAGAAGACAGACAAGAATACACTGATTTTTTCTCGGTGCTTTGGAATCTCGAAGGCAATGCCTGTTTTCTCTCTGTCTCCGTTGGGTGGGTCTCCTTACTGTGCTCCTTTCCATTCTTTGAGGAAATTTGGAATTTATAACGCTGATTTGCCACTTTTATGTTGTGCCACTACCACTATCCTCGTCAGTTACAAGGTCAAAGAAGGCGAGCCGGAATGACACCTTCGATTAGGCGTAAATTCGTCTGTGCTAGGGACCGAAAGCGAGAGCGTGTTGTTTCCACACGTGGCTGCTGGTGAGGGCCCTAGCCTAAACTATTGCCCGTCACAGCGGGCGTCTTCAATCTACCATAGGCCTCTGCCATACGAGCCGGCTTCGTGCAGGCGAGATAAGACGCATCTTGAGCGGGGAGGGGGGCGCCAGTGGAAAGTCTACGGGCATCTGTCTTTCCCGCTGCGAAGAAGAGGGGGCTTGGCGTTGTGGACGGAAGTTCGTAGCGCAATGGCGTTTATGTGTATATCGGAAGTTTACCATTGACCGACAGAGGGGGTGTGAAGGCTGAAAATAGAGGATGTTGGTTTTGCGAGTAAATGATCTCTACGGAGAACATAGGAAGCGAAGAAGAAAGTAAAGTCTAGGTCTTGTCATTATCAAGGAGTAATTTCTGGTATAGATAATCTGTCTGGGTTTTCACATAAAGGTATTGTAAGCACCATCTAGATAGGATCCATCAACAGTCGTTCAGAAATCTTGGGAGAAAAGGTCTGATATCGTTACCCACCAAAGGAAGTTGTCACAACAGGAAGAAAGACCGTAGGTAGTCATACAGCATTCAAAACCTCCCTAGAGGAAATGAGGGGCGTTGAGGATGATGCCCATAATGCAACCGGCGAGAGTACCGGCGATGGGGATGGTCATAATCCACGAGAAACCCAGCAGTCCGACTCGTTGCCAGTTGACGGCTCTCCAGGTACCGTTGCACAGACCGACACCAACGGTGGCACCGGTGATACACATGGAGGTCGAGACCGGGAGCTTGTATTGCGAGAAGAGGAGGACAGTGATGGCGGCACCCATTTCCATGGACGAACCTCGCGATGGTGAGTGGTAGGTGATCTTGTTGCCCATGACCTTCATGATGTTGTAGCCGTAGGTGCAGAGACCGGCGGAGATGGTGAGAGCAAGCACAGCCAGTTGCCAGACGGGAACCTCGGCCTTGGATTGTGCGGCGTCGCCGGTCTTCCAGGCTGAGTAGATGACAGCCCAGGGGCCGACCGAGTTGCCGATATCGTTGGCGCCGTGGGCGAATGAGGCAGTGCAGGCAGTGATGACCTGAATGTACGAGAAAGTGTGTTCCACCTCGTTGGGGTATTTGGGAGCATGGGCGTAGACACGTTCCATACGGCGACCCTCCGGCGTTCCCTTGACACCAGTCTGTGCGGCGTGAATGTCGTAGTTGACACCGTAGAGGCCGGCGACCACGATCATGGCAGGAACGCGCTTAAAGAAGGTCTTGATATTCTTCCATTCGTAAATTTCACCTTCACCCATGGGGTTGTTGTGCAGCATGCGCATGGCCCAACCAAGCGGTCCGGGTTTTGTGCGAAGTTTGGCGTGGAATCTGGCACGGGCTTCAGCCACTCGTTCCTTGTAGCTCATTTGAGTGACTTGAGCTTCAGCTTCAGCGAGGCTCCTTTCCTGGGTAGCTCCAGCGGGCACCTTGACACCGTCGCCAGCGACCTTTTCAATGGCATCCTCATCAGTGTGAGTAGAGGATTGTTCGACCTCCTGTTCGTCCTTCTGGACAACGGCATAGTCAGGAACAATGTTACCCTCGAAGACTTCGGAGGGAGCTGGTCGGTTCCAAAGGAGAGGGCCCAAGGGAATGTGCCAGAATCTGAGGGTGTGATCTTTCTTGATACATTTGCCGTACAACCAAGGAACAAAGAAAATTCCTGAGATGAAAAAGAGGCCAAAGCCAACGCCCAGAGTAACCGCGGCAATATACCAGGCGGGTTTGTTGTTCAGGCCGAGGTTTGGCGAGCCCTTGTAGACAATGGACAGTGTGCAGATGGTTCCGGCCACAAGGAAGAAGAAAGGCGAGGCGAAAACGGCGTATGGAGTTGGGTTTTTCCGCATGTGCACGATGATCTTGATGAGCATGAAAATGGTCGCGGCAAAACCACCAGCGATCAGAGGAGCCAATCCAAGACCGGCGAAAATAGCACCCAGACCTTGACCATCATTCCAGCCCCATTCGACTTGTGAGGCTCCAGCAACGGCAACACCCACACCGGCAACGGCGGAAATCAGTGAGTATGACGACGAAACGTGAGCCGAATGTTTGGTACACCACATGACCCAAGAAGAGGCACCTGCTAGGGCACAAGTGAAGGCAAGCATCTGAACACCAGCATTGTCCTGGAAGGCATCGAGAGGAATGATCTTGTTCTTGATAGTAGAGGCAGTCCGAGCACCGACGGTGATAGCTCCAAGCAATTCGAAGACGGCGCCCAGGACCATGGCTTGTTGGTAAGTGACGGATCTGGACGAGACACTAGTGGCCCAACTATTTGCAACATCGTCTGTTCAATCAGTCAATGGTGGGTTCGGCAGAGAGTAATGCATTAGTAACTCACTTGCGCCATTGTTGTATGCGTCAAGCAAGGCAAACAAGGTGCCAATGGCAAAGATGTAGTCGTACTGTGAGAGAACTGCCATCTTGTCGGTGATTGAGATCAGCTCTTCTCAGTGAGGGATCCTGAAGTTGGTTGACTGGCGAAGAACAAGGAATATAGATGGGGAGGAGGATCGGTCTTTTATGTCGAAGGACATCTCGAATGATACCAAGAGCCAGGGTCTCAGCGCGAAAAACTGGAAGAGTCTGTCTCTTGGCTGCAGCAGCTGATAGTGACTGGACCCATCGACGAGAAGACTGCAAGGTGTCTTCGTCGGCTTTGAGCTCCCCATTCGTGTAGCGTAACCGTCAGCAAATTGACAATATCAAATGATTCGAGTGGCGCCATTGTTGTGCTGAGTTTTGTTCAGAGGGGCGGAGTGGCCTAGTCGTCAGTAGGGGAGGGTACGAAGAAACAGCCAAGCAAAGATAGTACCTTCTGGGCGCCAGAAAAGCAACTTCAAGCAGTAAGAAGACCTTCTCGAACACTTGACTGCAACTTCGTGAGGGCTTGGCATTTGATCTTTTTAAGTGGCGGGACAGAGGATGAGAGAGCACGTTCCTGATATGAGGTTCGGGAGTGGTCAATTTAAGGTCAGGGCAACCTGATTGATTTCCAGGACGGGGGGTCCGTTTGGCTCGCGAAGGCACGTTGATCGAGTCCGCTCCTTGGCGGACCTTGGCGACCCTTGGCGGGATCCGTCCCACTCTCCCACTGCGCCTTCTGTTGTTGCCTTGCGCAAGTTGTAAACCAGCACAGGTATCTGGTATTTGGTCTTCGTATGGGATATCGCAGTGGGCATATCAACCACTCGACTCCGTAAGCCAGATCGGCTCGACCGGGGATTGTGACTAGACTCAACCAAGTAGGGAATCAGCTCCTAAAAGACAGTCGTTACGAGCGGCGATCATCTTTTCCATGCACCGTGGCGACTGGACTCTCAGCAATCCAAGCAAAAGCCTTGACTACTATGCCCAGGTGTTCTTGGATGTCTTCGCTCTCTTGGAAAATGACAAGGTGTTAGCCGGCGGCAGAGATTGCTTAAATGGGACGTTGCCGGAGTTTGCAAGATCTCCTTTTCCGAAGGGTCCATCGCGCGGCGATTCCTGGGTCAGATCCCACATGGCTTGGCTGCTACCAGATGTCTTCGAGAGGGTCTTGAGATCTCAAACACGTGCGGCGTATAGTATAAGGCCATCGGCTTGGCCTCGCATGCGGATAACCTTTTCAGAAAGTGTGTTGGACGCGGAGAACGTGAATTGTCAGGCAAGATAGAGCTGTACCGAAACTAGCGATGCACTGCTTGATCCAAATGCAATCAAGCGAGACAAGGGCGCGGGTAGGTAGCATTCATGAGGGGATGAAGTCATCGTGCTAGTAAGACATCCTTAGTATCTCGTTTAGCTAGAAAAGAGGCAAAAATTCAAAGCGTCTGAAGTCTTGAGAATGAGAAGAGTAAGAAATCCAAACAGGTGATCATGAAAGCACGTGATCAATACGCGATCACTCCATACGTGTCAAATGTGCCAAGAGAAACACCGTGACACGTGATTGCCAATTGAAATTCGCACTCGTCTCGCATTGGGCTGCGGCGGGGTCAGGCTGCGGCGGGCATCTGCTCGTGTGAAGGGCGAGATCCAGAAATCCAGTCATAATATCCAGCAATCTTCGTCCACTACATCCAAAATACCGGCATTGAGAAGTGAGGATCTATTCTTGGGATCAGGTGGCTTCTAAGTCACCTCCCTCGATTTTCCTTCAAATATCCTCACTTTCCTCGCAAAATGTCCCACTCAAGAAACCCCTCCAAAACCGAATTGCCTACGCGAGAAAAAGCGACTGAACCTGGAAGCGCATCGAAAATGGAATCCAAGGCTCCATTAGAAAAGCCAATAGGCAAACAAGAAGCCAAAATGCCTGGCAAGACTGGAGGAGGTGGCAAGAAGAAGAAGATGGAAGGCGCAGCACTCATTGGCATTGATGTATCCAAAGATGTCGATTTCTCGGAGTGGTACCAGCAAGTCCTGCTCAAGGGAGATATGCTCGACTACTACGATATTTCTGGGTGTTATATCCTCAAGCCTGCCTCACAATTTGTCTGGGATGAAGTCCGAGCCTGGTTCGACTCCAGAATCAAGAAGATGGGTGTCAAAAATTGCTCCTTCCCACTTTTCGTCTCCGAAGATGTCCTGAACCGCGAAAAATCCCATATCGAAGGTTTTGCCGCTGAAGTCGCGTGGGTCACTCACGGAGGCAGCACCAAGCTCGAGAAGAAGATCGCCATTCGCCCTACTTCCGAGACTGTCATGTACCCTTACTATGCCAAATGGATCCAGAGTCACCGTGACCTCCCTTTGAAGCTCAATCAATGGAACTCCGTTGTCAGATGGGAGTTCAAGCATCCTCAGCCGTTCCTCCGCACTCGTGAATTCCATTGGCAAGAAGGACATACCGCACATTTGACTGAACAAGATGCGGGCACAGAAGTGCTGGAAATTCTCGACCTGTATGCCAGAGTGTACGAAGAGTTGCTTGCTGTCCCTGTCATGAAGGGCCGGAAGACTGAAAAGGAGAAGTTTGCTGGAGGACTGTACACAACAACCGTTGAAGGTTACATTCCTGCCACTGGCCGCGGTATCCAGGGAGGCACGTCACATTGTCTTGGTCAAAATTTCAGCAAGATGTTCGGAATCACAGTCCAGGACCCCAATGCCAAGACAGAAGAGGAAAAGAAGAATCAGCTTTTTGTATGGCAGAATTCTTGGGGTTTGTCAACTCGAGTCATCGGTGTCATGGTTATGATTCACGGTGATGATCGTGGACTTGTGCTCCCACCTCGTGTTGTCGAGACCCAGGTTGTCATCGTGCCCGTCGGAGTGACAGCCAAGACATCAGACGAAGACCGAGACGCTCTGTACAAGGAGATTGAGGGACTTGTGGAGGTTCTCAAGGCGGTCGACGTTCGGGTGCAAGCCGATTTCCGCGAGGGTTATTCTCCAGGTTGGAAATTTAATGACTGGGAGTTGAAGGGCGTTCCTCTCCGTCTTGAATTCGGACCGGGTGAAAGCAAAGGTCATTTTGTCACCACATCTCGACGTGATCTTCCCAAAGCTGAGAGCAAAGGCCAAATTGCCATCAGCGAGCTCAACACTGCTGTTCCTGAATTGCTGAACACCATCCAGAAGGACCTTTACGACCGTGCCAATGCCAAATTCACATCACATGTCAAGAAAATCACCAACTGGGACGAATTTGTTCCGGCGCTGAACGACAAGAACGTCATTCTGATCCCTCACTGCTTGACTGAAGCATGTGAAGACCAGATCAAGGACTTGAGCGCACGGAAAGCCGAAGAGCAGAGTGGGGTTGCACAAGACGAACGAGCTCCCAGCATGGGCGCAAAGAGTTTGTGCATACCTTTCGATCAGCCCGAGGGAATTGAGAAAGGAGTGACCAAGTGTACGAATCCCACCTGCACAAATCTCGCTGAGCAATGGTGTCTGTTTGGTAGATCATACTAGATGATGAATGGTAGATACCCAGCCTCGTGACAGGTCACCCTTTTGGTCATGCGCAGTTTCAATGATCACGCGTCCCAATCGACCCTATCAAGGCATGTGAGAGGTGTCGGTGTCAGAGAAAACGCAGCGAGGCTTGATTAGCTTTATCAGACTTTGAATTACGACACTGGCGAGGCTGCTTATGGTTGGTCGTCAACTCCAGTTTGCCCAGGAACAGGATAAGATCCCCGCGAGCTGGGCGGGCAATCCAATGACAGTCAACCGATTTGCTGGTTGTCGCTATCAGGGGGTGCTTGGCTGTGTGTCAAACCCTCCTCCCTGGACGCAGAACGATAAGCACCAGACACGATGGGGATCATCATTGTCGCTCAACATGGCGTCAGGGGAGAGAAAATGATACAAAAGCTTCACTAAACCCGCTCGTAACTCTCGTGGAGCCTCCTCCGCCATCAATCCACCAGTGTATTCGTAGGATGTGTCAACGTGTTTGAACTAATTGTGCTGAAGGTCCACCGACACTTTTTGCCCCTCGTCGCCTCCCGCATTTTGGCTGCTCTGGGTACGCCTGGCTGTCAACTATTTGTATGGAAGGATCACCGCTACCCCGAGATACCACGTCCTGGGTACCTTCGGGGAAGCCTAGGCGACTCTAGACGAGCCTATTTTTCTTTTTTTCCGGGCGCTTTTCGGCTGTGCCGGCGCATTGCCAGTGCTTGAACATGCCAATCTGGGCCCTGGCATAATTTTTTTTATTCGAGATGGGCAGGCACCATCACCACCACCTTCGACTCCCCGAACACCTATACCTTTCTCCTCCTCCGCCTCCAGAACCACCGTTCTCTCTTACTACTTCTTCCATACACGCGGTCAAGTCAGCGATATATTTCACATCTTCAGTACCCTTTTTGCAGGAGACTGGGCGCTCCAAAGCTTTTGCTGTCGGGGACCGCATCCCGGGGTTTAAAACTTCTGCTGGTGAGTTTACGACAAAGAGCAATAGCGCAAGTCGAAAGGTCCTGACCGTTTGTTTCCTTGTAGCCTTCTTCACCACTCTTCGCGCAAACCTCATTCTTGATCTCGAACCTTCGTCGTTAGCAAATACTCCAGACATTCTACACCCGACAGAGGGGTACTCATCAGGTCCTCTTCCTTTACCATTCCCTTCACCTCTGGCACATTACTCCGAGATGGCCGATGAAAACACCGCGGTTGGTGAAAAGGTGGAAAATCCACTGGATGGTCTACCGGACCTCACCACCAAACCTGCCGTGACTGAAGACGATAAGGTCGAAGCCCTCCATTTGGTTGCCGACTCGGTGGCCCAGCAACGCCAACTTGGCTCTTCAGCAGTCTTATTTCACCCTCTTACGGTCTGCGTGCTAGTTCTTTTCTTTGGCCTGGCGTATCAAAACCTCTACAAGGGCTCTACGTCAGATTGGGCCATCATCGGGACCACCTCGGCCGGCATACTAATGGCTGTGCTGATCACCATCCGTTGGCTTACCGGTGGCTACATTTTCGAGGCGGAGAGGATAGGCACATGGAAATGGTTGAATGAAGGTCGCGATGACCCTGAAAGCAGCATAGTGGGTAGTGAGGATGAAATACTTGTCACCCACTACGGCGAGGAAATGATCGGAGCAACTATTCTGCGCGGCGTTCGCGATCCATCATCCTCTAATGGCAAAGCACGCAAAAACGCCCCTGTGACAGGTATCATTCGAGCATGGACTGTCAAGCGGCGCTATAGGCGCAAGGGCATTGGGCAAAGTCTACTCGAGGAAGCGGTGACATTGTGCCAGAGCAAAGGCTGGCAGGGTCCAGAATTTGCGCCCAACCACGCTAACTCGGCGGACATACTCCATCCGACATTTACTGGAGGATTCAAGAAGAGGGAGAAACAGGCCAGGGAGATGTTGAAGGGGATAATTAAAGAGCAGCAATCTAGTGCCAGTGGGAAGAAGGGTAAGAGATAGGAGGAGCAAAGCCGCCCGTTGGCCGAGGTCGATAGATGTCTAATGCCGTGGAACGACTTTTATAATATGAGATTATATACCCCCTTAGTTGCGATATCCTGGTCACGAATCATTCGATTTGCCTACAGTTCGAAGAGAATCTAGAATATTTATCAATTCGGCATAGAACTCATTATGAAGCATAGCTTTTCATTTTCCTCTCATCTATCCGACTCCATTAGATAAACCACTAGTGTTGGCTCAGCAATGCTCAGGAGAACACTCAGAACTATGTACTTGCAAACAACCATCCATCCACAGCCTCTCCTCCATATCTACTGCTCATCCCCCCGACCCTTCGCACCCGCATGCCCTTTCACCCACTCCGCCGCGCGAGCCCTCACCTCCTCAACACCTCTTGTACTCTCTTCGCCCCCGGCCTCCATCCGCTCAAACTCCTCCCAACGCTTGAAGAAATGTCTCGCGTGTTTCGGCTTCAATTTCACAGCACTGTTTCCACCAACCACGCGCTCAAACACAGAGCGCACCTGCTCGACATCGCGCGTCACATGCGTCTCCAGGTCCAGTAGCACGTCGAACAGGTCGACGCGCTTGGGGAACGCGCTGATCAGGCCCTCGAACACCGTGCGGCCGCGCTCGGGCACGCCGGCGGATTTTTTGAACTCCAACTGCGCGAATTTCAGCGTGAGGTCGAAGTGCGTGAACTTGGGCAGGGTTTGCAGCGCGCGTGGGAGGAGGGCGCGGGCGCGGTCGGCGCCACTGCCGGTTCTCGCGCTGTCGTCGGTGCGGTCGAACAGGAACGAGGCGTAGTTGATCCAAACCTTGGGGTCGCGCGAGCCGAACTTCTTCAGCGTGCGGTTGAAGAGGTCCTCCGCGGCGGCGTGCTTGCCGGACTGGATGTAGATGCTCGTCAGACGGGCGTGGATCTCCTGCGGGTCGTTGACGGCGCAGGCGCGCTGGAAAGTGGATTCAACGGCCTCGTTGTCGTCGGCGCCGGCGTCGGAGGCGTTGTACGCCACTTCCAAGTTCAGCAGCGCGGTCCACACGTTGAGTTTCTCGTCCTCGAGACCTAGCGTGATGGTCTTGAGCGCGCGCTCGCCAATCTGTCGCGCTTGCGCCACGTCGCCGAGTGAGAGGTGGAAGGCCATGTAGCGCAGCCACAGTGACGAGGAGTCCGGTTCGCTGAGTAGTAGCCGCTCGAAGTCGTCGGGTGACTGCGGTCCATCAGTGTCGAGGTCGCCTGTGCGGTCGACTTGGATTTCTGGCCGCTTGCGCTTTTTCTTGGGCGTTTCAGAGGTTTCAGAGTCGGAGGCGTCGGCGGCTCGTTTGGTCGATGAGATGCTGCTTGCTGGGACGCCGAGCCAGTCGAAGCCGCCGACGGAGAGGCTAGTGGGCTTGGAAGGCTCGAGGTCGTCTAGAGCTGTAGCATCTGCTTCAACGCTGTCGTCGCCTTCAGACTCTTCACCCGGCAGCTCGATGTCGATGCCTTCTTCACTATCGTCGTCGGAGAGTAGATCGTCTGCATCTGGCTCGGTGTCATCTTCAGAATGTGCTTTCAAATCGGCAGCGTCGATCATATCTACATCGATACTGACACCTCCATCCGCTCGTTCGTCTTCGGAATCGGCATCGCTCTCTGAGTCGCCGTCATTGGGGTCGGCGAAATACAAGGCTTTCATTCCCAAGCTGACCTTCCGAGCTGCAGGATCCAGTTTCAGCACTTTAGCCTTCACTTTGTCTCCGACACTGAATAGTTTGGTGGCATCGTGAACGCGTTGCTCGGCAATCTCACTGCGATGGCAAAGTCCCCGTATTCTTTCTGAGTTGTCCACGAGAATGAAGACCCCAAATGATTCGATCGTCGCGACTTGGCCAGTGACGACATCTCCGACTTTGAGGTCGTTGAAAGTCAGGGGGACTTTATAGTCGGGGCTCAAAGCAGATTCCTTCAGGCTCATCTGGACATTGCCTGAAGCCTGATCGACCATGATGATCCTGCCTTTGACGAGTTGGTCTCTTTGGAAATGGTCCTTCCATTCTTTCAGATAGCCGTCCGATAAATGGGCAATTCGCACAAATGCTGTAATTCCCCGACTGAGGGTGACAAAGACACCCTTATCGGCCACATTCCTGACGAATCCTCGAACGATATCATTAACGGCGAGCTGGCCGACTGAGGTGATTTCTCGATCCATCACATCCATCGAAGAGCTGAGCACTTTGGACCGTCGTGTAGAGAGTGCGATCTTCTTATTGGGGACATCGACATCGAGAACACAAACTCGGACCATGTCGTTTTTCTGGTACTTGGCGGGATTGGCGTCACTGAAGTTGTCGGCCATGTCCACCAGCTCAACTGAGCCGATGACTTGCTCGCTGAGCTGCACAATGATGCTGTGGTCGGTAATTTTGGTAACTCGACCTGGAATAATCTGGCCCTTGGCAATGCTGGTAAATGTGAGGGAGCTTGCAGTGCCGTCCGAACGTGCCGTCAAATCCAGATGCCCTTTCTCAGCGTCGACTGCGAGGACCCGCACACGCAATGCAGACCCGAGAGGAAAGTTATGAGCCAGATTCGACGTAAGTGACAGGTCGTCCGAAAGGTCGATCGCTCTGACTCTGCCACGAATCGAAGGCGATATATTGACCCATGCACCTTCGACGGAGATGTTGTTGACGAAAGCAAGCCATGAAGATCCTACCTCCATATCTTTCAAGGTCAAGCTTTTCAGTTTTGGGGCAGAGACGGCGCTTGGTTTGCATGTGAGTTCGAACACTGTGTGCTTTCCCTGTCGGTGCGTGAGTGGCAAAAATCTGTGGTTTCTTGTATCGTGGGCGCCCAACACACGCACAGACAATTCCTTTTTAGCAGAAAATTGTCTCAAGGGCTTCTTCCTGTCTTTAATATCTTTCCAGTTATCAAATATCTCCGAGGCATCGATGCGGCCCTGTACGTCTCTGGCTAATTCGACGTTGATCTGGGTATCCTTGACCGATACGATCCTAGCCTTCGTCACTGTTCCGACAGCCAGATCATCCACAATTGAAAGATTGGGATCGATCGGTGCTGCAAGTTTGACCAAACCTGGAGTCAATTGCTGTTCAATTTTTCGATCGGCCTCGTCAGGTACACTTTCCCGCATGGTTAGCCAGAATCTAGGAGTTGCGCCCTTGTAGTCAACGTTGAGTACTCTGGCTGTGACTGGTTGCAATTTAGTCAATCCAAAATCGTGCTGTATTTCGTTCTCGACAGGAACTTGATTCTTTGGAATAAGGCCTGTAATTTCAGCCGCAAATCTAACAAACACACCATCCTCGGTGATGTTTGTGAGATAGCCAGTGACCGTAGCGTTAGGGCGTAGCTGTTCATAACCTTTCAGAAGCGTTCCATCTTGCGCTGCTTTGATCAGACTTTGCTTGTTAGAAGCCAAAACCAGTCTCCTCTTTGGCTGAACGTGCAGGATGAGGATGTTCTCAAGCTTCTGACCCACGCGCATTTTGTTAAACACCGATTGTCGCTTTTTGAGGGAGCCATCGGAGACGTGGTCCAAGGTCAGTCGTGCTATGGCATTGGATCCTTCCAGTCGTAGTAGAACATCATTCTCGGATTTCTCGAAAATTGTGCCGTTCATGACATCTCCTGGGTGCAGCAGAGCTAGGGAGGTCTCAACTGAATCATTTGACGCGTTGACGTCTCGGCACGATACAGTCAAGCGCTTCTCCGCAGCATCAATACTGAGGGCATTGACAGTGACGACTTGACCGACTCGAAAATGTTCCGTGGCATCTCGAATATAAGCTTCGCTCATTTCGGAGACTGGCAGAAATGCCTTCACAGGACCGTAAAACCTGACAACAGCACCGTTGCGATCGACCTTGGCCAAGGTACCAACAGTAGAGTCACCCGTCTCGATATCCTCGTATCGCAACCAAGCTTTCTGATCGCTATTGACAAGAGCTTTCTTCAAAGTCAGTCGCACTCGTCGTCTATGAGGCGCACTTGATAAGACCCTGCAGGTGACGACTTGACCCTCTCTGAACTTCTTCTCAGGATGATCCAATTTCGCGTCAGACAAATGGACTTTGGGTACGAAACCAGTCACCCCTTCTGCAAGGGTAATCAGTAGCCCATCAATACCATTTTCACCAATCACTAGCTTTTCAATTGTTCCCTTGGCAATGGCGCCGACGGGAACATCCTCGTATCGAAGGAACGGCTGTTGAAGTACACTGAGCTGCAGTGAAACTATATAGAGAGTGTCGAGCGGATTATACTCGATTATTCGAGCTTTGTGTTCCGAGCCGACCTTGAATGGTCCACTGACTTCAGAAATAGAATCAATCTTCTTGTCAGAGAGGCGAGATATGTGGGCAAAGCCAAAGTTCTCCTCGCCCAACTGCAAATATACTCCCAGGCCAGGTTCAACCCGGATAACGGATGCAGACTCGACGATGGATGACAAAGAAAGTGCTGTGTTTTGTTGATCTGTTTCTTGAGAACGACTTTCCATATCCACCAGATCTTCAAGGATGGAGAAGCCCAACTTCTTGTTCTCTGCCAGAGGGAAATTGCAGATTAGGCGACCCGGTATCTTCTCTCCAACTCGATACTTTGCCAGGAAAGCCTGTTTGTCTCTGAACGAACCAGAGTGCAAAATATCAGCTGTGACATCCAACAGCCCCATGATCTTCCCAGAAAGCCCTGACTCCGATACGTTTTCGAGAAGTATTTCTGCCTTTGTGCCAGGAAGAAACGCGTCCACTGATGGAGCGGTTTTGAGAGTGCCAGTCTTGTGTAGATCGGCGGACAGTTTTACGACCTTGTTGTTAGAGCTGGTGTCTAGCACATGACAGAGTAAGACAGCGCCAGTCTTGATTTCCGGCAGGGATCTTCCGCTGGGCAGCTGTTTCTGAGGGACAAAGCCACGGACTTTGTCGTCTTCAAGCGAAAGGTCAACAACCAATCCATGGTCTTCGACACTGCTAACCGAGACCTGAACCGTAGCCCCAGTTGCGAGATTGGACCGATCAATACCTGCATTGGTCAAGGATGGATCAATGGACAATTCAAGTCGCTTGCGAGCAGAGCCCTTAGCTCCAGCCCTGTCCTGCTCAGTGGCAGTGACAGCAACACGCAGGTATTGTCCGACTTGGAAGTAGTGTGTCAGGCTTATATTGTCCTCCTCCTCCTCGTCATTCTCGTCATCACTGTCGTTTTCATCTTTACGGGCCTTGTCTAGTACACTCTGAATTTTCTCATTCAACGATTGTGAAACCGCTGTCAGAGGCACGTAGCCGACCAAATTGTTCGGCAGGGCAACGGTCAAAGCTCGTGAGTTTATAGACGATATCTGACCCAGAATGAGAGAGCCGGTCGTTATTCGTTTGTACCCGAGACTGTCAATGTGAATTTCTGGGCTTCTGCCGCTCGCAGTCGCTTCGGAGTGCTTCTTGCTCTTCTTTGTCTTCTTGTCACGTTTCTTGACTTGTGCCTGTGCTTCGGCTGTAGCATCTCCATCGCTATCCGATTCAGTAACTGGGCCTCCGTCTCGGAAAAGGTCTTGTATAGGCTTCTGTTCTCGGTCGGCATCCTGCGCCGCCTTTGCTCGAATTTGTTTTCGTTCCAACGGTGTCAGCACACTGGCGCCTCCTCGAGGAAATGCAGTTTGTTCTTTGGTAAGAATGGAAGCCTTTGGTCTTGACGTGTGGGCATTTTTCTCTTCCTTAGGTGGACCTTGACTTTTGGGCTCTTTGTCGGTCTTGGGTTTCTTCTTGGGCTGCTTCGTGGGCTCAGCTTCGGGTTTCCGCTTCGCTGAAGGCATATTGAACAAGTTGAAAAGGTCTCAATGTTCGACCCAACGCATTCTGAGGAGGATGTGACTTCACAAGGTCACTTTCGGTCACCCAGTGTCCAAGTCGGTGCACAATGCTAATTTTTTTTTGAACCTGCGGCGGACTTTGTGAAGAAATTCAATCCGCCAATCAGCGATTCACGGAAAAGTTTGTCCGATTGGGCAGCCGCTACGAAGCCACCGCTGGCAGTTTTTCCGAGCCTCGGTGGCACCTCGCGCAGCTCCCCCAAAGTCTCCATTTTAGGCGTCATTTGGTACCGCATTTGGGGCACTGAACGCGTTCGCGCGTGTGGCTATTTAACGCGAGGCTGCACCTACTAGATCCTTTACACGCCCCAGTCCCCAGTCTCAGTCCTCAATCCTCGCCACATCCTGACAGCTGCTTGCAACTACTTCTAATGCAGCACTCTCTTGTGCAAAGTCTCATTCAGCTTTACCGATCTTCTCTTTCACCATCTGTCACAATAATAAGAGCACCCTGAATCCGAACGTCCTTCCAGGTCTATCAATATGGAGCAGAGAACACCAGAGAGACTTGTCCGCCCCGACACGGTCGACATGACCAGTCCCTCCAACAACACCAGAACACCCCGTAGAAGCAATCGGGTCAAGAAGACTCCTTCTGTCACCCCAAATCGATTCAATAAATTCTTCCAACCACGACCAAAACCTGCAAAGAAGAACAACGTGCGAACCTCTCGAAAGGCCCTGCGAGATCTGACTGGACCCAATCTCAACAGCCGCTTGAAGAGCAGTCAGAATACACATGATGAACCCCCTACAAAGAAGAGAAAGCTTTCATTTACCTCCATATCTTCCCTACCTTCCTCGCCGATCAAAGGTCACGATCAGTTTTCCAGCAGTCAAGAGCAGCCTCTGGCCACGAGAATAAGTGCACTTCCCCGAGAACAATTTCTCGATACAGATGATGAAGATGACTTTGAGCTATACGAACACGAGGACCAATTCGGTCTGTCCACTCTTTCCCGAACAGCACGCTATGCTGGGTTGAGTACATCTGCAGCCTATCTGTCCCGACAACTTGGAAGAACCAAAACTTTCCACCAGGGCAATGACAGCAGCCTCTGGCAGCATGAGACCAGTAACTTCTACAGCCTGCCAAACGATAAGTTCGTTCCTCCTGTGAACAACCAACGCCATATATCTCTGCCCTTCTGTGTTACCAGCTTCAACCAGCAGGAATCAGTTGCAATTGGCAATGAAGATGGATTAGTCGAAATATTCCGGGCTTGGTCACGCATGCCAGACTATGATGAGTCCTTGCGACATGAGTCTGCAATCTTTCCCCACGATAATGCTATTATGGACATGGAGTTCTCGTCCGATGACAAATTCCTGGCGACTGCTTCAGGGGATCAAACTTGTCGAATCATTGACATGAATACAATGACCGGTGCGTACACATTGGTAGGGCATCAGGGGTCGCTCAAGCGCGTCCAATGGCAACCGGGGACGGGCAACACCACATTAGCAACATGCTCACGAGATGGAAGCATCGCGTTATGGGACTTGAGATGCGCCCAGAAATCACAAGGCGTTTTGAAAGTCAAGCCGTTGGTTGTGTCACCTCATTTTCTCAACAACAGCAGGGAGGTTCCTGCGAAAGTTGATATTCCTTGTGCTCACACACCCTGGGATAAGATGAAGCTAGGCAAGCGTCAGAGTGTTACAATCTCGTCCAAGACCGATTTCGCAGTCACCTCATGCGCTTTCATCAGCGAGTCTCGTCCACACTTGCTCGCTAGTTCGTCTGAGCACAACGCCATCATCAAGCTATGGGACATGCGAGCATCATACAAGCAAAAATCGGGCAGACCGACCCCAGTCTCAGCCACGGTCGAGCCCAGCGGCCATGAATCCAACCGTCCATACGGCGTGACTTCAATGGTAATGAATACAGACGGGTCCAGGCTGTATACGCTATGTCGAGACAACACCATATATGCCTATTCAACCTCGCATCTCGTTTTAGGAAGTTGTCCAGAAATGTCTGCAGCGTCAAAATCAGCATTTAAGCCCTCTCGCGGTGCCGGGACTGGTCTGGGTCCTCTTTACGGATTCCGACATTCCTCTCTCCGTCTCGGCTCCTTCTACGACAAATTGTCTCTGCGGCCCAAGACCGATGAGCACACTGAGATTCTCGCAGCAGGCACGGGCGAAGACTGCGCAGTCCTGTTTCCCACGGACGAACGCCATCTTATCAAAGCAAACAGACAACCCATTCGTTCCGAGATGAATCCGGCACTCACGGCATCACGAAATACAAGATCCAGACTATCACGCCCTCTCCTACCTCAGCGTACATCGTCATATACAAATACCAGTCGATTGAATACCTGGGGCCAGGCAGACGACGCAGCCGAAGACGCCAGCCAATGTCCCATCTACTACCACGGCACCCCTCTCGTGAATGGACACAATAAGGAGGTCACAGCAGTCGCGTGGGTCCGCGGTAATGGGCAGCTGGTGACGGTAGCAGACGACTACACCGCGCGATGTTGGTACGAAGACGATCCAAACAAGGCTCGCACGATCCGAATGAATGCATGCCGTGACGAGCAGAGAAATCGAACTGGGTGGGCTGCTGTGAAGGCTGGTTTCGATGACGACGAGGCGTGAGTATGAAGCGAAGGTTCTGGCTAGCCGATGACACGAGCGGCGTGTCAGCGTCAGACCCACCGCAAAGGGCGGCGATGCAGAAAAGAGAAAAAACTTCTGGATTCGGAAGCAGGCTGAAAAGGGTTTGTCTGGCGCGTGCTTGGGTAGCATCCCAAATCTTTCTGACTACTGAAGTATTGTTTTGACTCTTTTTGCTTTGGACATGGACAAAAAGCAGCATGGGTGCTGGCCCGGTGGTTTGTAACTCGGACCTCGACACCACGAGGATCAGATCCAACGATTAGGAACTAGAAATTGCGCTGCTGATTCCCAGGTAGAGAGATAGAGTGTATAACATAAATGACCATGTGGAATAACAGCACGGAATTGAAATTCACTTGCAAGAAAAAAGAAAGACTCGGAAGCGTTCATGTTCATTTCCGAATGCCTATGGTGTGCTGTATGCCAACCGCTTTTTCAAGAGTTCCGCCTGGTCGAAAAATCAATGCCCATTCCCATGCCAATGCCCCGGCATCCTCAACCTCAAGTGCCGAACATCCTAGCTTCGCCCCGTCAATCCGTTTATGATGTGGTATGATACAAATGCAGTCCCCATCACCAGGCAGACGACGGTTTGGCCGGCGACTGTTCTGGAATGGGTCGCTGGAAGGTAAAAAGAAGTCGTTAATTCGTTAACAGCGCGTGACATGAATCTCGTTGAGTCCTCCACTTCAAGTATACTCCCACCTCATCATGACCGCGTGCCCGCTCCACCGCACTTACATTCACGCAGCAGCCGCTTCAAATCGGCGTTCTCTTGCAGGAGCTTGTAGTTCTCCTCCTCGACACGCAGTAGCTCGGCGCGAATGTCCTCGGGCGTCTTTCCATCCGGCGGCGATGAGGTAGATCCAGGCACGAGAGCTGGCCCTGCGAGGTCTGGGAACGGCGATGCTGAGCTGGTAGGCCGGGCGGGGGCAGTACCCACGCGTTTCTTGCCCATCAGCAGGACCGGTGCGTTGGGACCAGGGCTGGAACTCGCGGTCGAGCGGTTTGCGGCGCTGACGCTCGAGCCGGACGTGGGCGGTCGCTTGACGGAACCGAAGGAGAGAACGGACGAGGAAGTCAGGGGTCGGTTCTCGTCGTTTCGAGGCTGGATGTTATTGACTTGCTCGGGGTCATGTTCGGCCAAGATGGTCGAGAGGCCCGGTCTTGGGTTCTTCTGGCGCCGGCTCAGGCTGCGGCCGAGACTGGGGAACAGACGCGGTCCCTCTCTTTCTCTCAGACTTCCTGTTAGTGCTGGAGCTTCTCGTATCGTCCCATTCGATCGTGTCAGGCCGGAGAGTAGTTTCGTTGGTGATAGGCCTTTTCTCTTGGCTTCATGCTCAATTCGAAGTGAGTCTAGTATGGTAGACGCTGCAGGCTCCATCTCACAGATCTCTGCGATGATTTTCCGCGCCTTCTCCAGAGTACGGATAGCTACAGTGAAATTTGCAGGCACGTGTGGAAGCATGGTATCGATGTAAAGGCTGTACCGCGAAATACGTTGGGCTGGCTCCATAAGCAATGAAGGTGCCTTCTGGATTGATGTGGTTCCCTCCTTCAGAAACTGGTCGAGATTCGAGGAGATCTGGGAATGCAAATCGAGGTACTCTCGGTATGGCATTGGGAATTTCGGGAAGTGAGCGAGAAGGATTTTAGCGAAGCTGAGAACGCCCATAGGATCTTTAGCCGTTTGCAGAAGTTGTGGGTTTTCTTGAGCCGAGTCGAGGAAGGTCAGTGCTGCATCTTCAGAATTGTGTAAAGCGGTTTCGATATCGTCCAGGAAAGCGAGGTTTAGATCTTTGATCTGATCCAGCAAAGATGGGAATTGAAGCATGGCATTTACGGCCTTTTGATTGCGGGAGCTTGAAAACTTAGAGCTCAGCGATTTAGGTGTTCGACCTTGATTAGTGACGAGTTCGATCAGCTCTTGCAGTCGGGTGATATACCGGTCTTCGGTGTCCACAAACTCGCACATCTTAAAGCGCAGTGATTCTAACTGTTGTATCGTGTGTTTGGGATCAGGCGCGCTGCTTACTTTTCGTGCTCCGGGGGTAGATATTGACGGTGTTCGCCTCGCATGGCCACTCGGTATTCGCTTAGAAGGCGTGAATGCATGACCGATGCGAGTCAAACCTCGAGGCGCAGGTTCCGGAGGCGGGGGAAGGATTGACGGCCGTGTTTTTCGGATTGACGCGAGAGGTCGAAGCGGTGTGGGAGGATTTGATGATGGGCGGTCTTTTGAGAACGGGCGTAGAGCCTCGATAATCTCTTCGGTGTTGATGACTCTGCTCATACGACATGTGACCTGGGCTGCGTGTGTCTGACCCCATTTCATGACAAGCCCGTGGTGGGCATGTTCTTCTTCTATTGCATTCTTCACTTCTGTTGGGACTTCGGAAAAGTATCTGCAGAGGGCAAAAGCTATACCTCGAGAGACATCATCTCGCTGCTTGTCTTCGGGGAGTTTATGGACTGCGGAATAGTAGCTGCTATTGGGGGCGACCGAGAAAGCTCCATAGCTCTTAAAGCCTGCGGCGGAGAGAATCGTCGTTCGAATTCGAGAGGTTGAAGCCAGCGAGCCTACGGCCTGTACTGGAAAGTAGAATACGAGAATTCGAGGAAGACATGGAGCGTCTTCGGCGTAGTATATGGTGGGAGATTCGCCCGGCATGAGGATGGCCGACAATGCGGCCAGGTTACCTGACTTTGACATGGATGAATGAGGAGTCGGAAGACGCGCTAAGATGATTAGATGAGAGGAGGGACCATTATCGGTACGCAAAGTCGCAATACAGGTGTTGATACCAAAGGCAAGATAGGCATCAACAAATACTCAGGAGTGATACAACCAAGGCGCGCGCTGCATGGGGCAGACGGGTGTCGACTCGAGCTCAATGTGAAATCGAACCTTGAAGATGCGCGACTCTTTATTGATTCTTTACCTGTTTGGGCTAGCGCGTGCTCCTCTCTCGGCCACATGTTTTCCCTTCCCGAGAGCCTTCGGCTCACTTACCTAAGCCAGATGCACGTGCCAGATTCGCAAACCGATTCCGAGTTCCTCTCCTGACCTCCATCATCTCCCCCGTGCAATTTATGTCTTCATTACAAAGGGCGGGTGATAAAATACGGACTGAGCCATCGATGACAGATTGTCGGAACACCGGGAGCAAAGCATTTTCCGTATTTCAAAGGTACTTAGTAGAGAAACACATTTAGCTTTCCGCTACTGTACGTGCGCTCCTGTGTTTACCTCATCACGGTAGTACTTTACCTGCCGGAAAAGGCTTTTGGCTTCGACCGAGGAAATCTATGATTATGGAATGGCCAATATGATACGCGACAACCACTCAGCTACCTAGCTATGTAGGAGCTATGTAGGCACCTACCACCGAGAGCCGCTCGCCGTCTCGCCGCAATGGGTATTTCGGGCCGTCTGACAGAATCTGCGGTATTGTTGCCCCTCATTTCCCCTCCCGCCCGTTGTCAGTCATTCCGCCTTAAAAATTCTGATGCGCTATGCTCCTCCGAGACTCACCACCACCCACACGGCCACCTTAAACCACCGACTTCTGTCTTTCTATTTGTGCGCACAATTATCGTCGTCACTACCATGCGAAGCGTACTTGGTTTCCAATTGTACTCCTTCTTCTCTCGTGTTCATTCGGCTTCGGATATAACTATGTCGTCACCGTCAGCAGTGGCCATCCCCACTGCTGGCCCTGTGGTCGAACCACTGCCACCTACCGTTGCGCCTCGTTCCTGAGCATGATGCTCTCTACCGTGGCTACCCTGTCGGCCCCAGGTCTGGGCAACCTGCCATGCAGAGTACGGCCTGCTTGTTGACTGATCATGCGTGGATTCAAGACGATAATGCCAATTGGCGTTGTGTTACTTCTCCACATTGGCAGCATGCAAGCACCTTCTCACGGGTCGAATTCCGGCCTTCTTTGCCATTAAGTTCTTTGTTGTGCGAGGATAATTTGAATACTCACGGTATTGCTGATCCAGATAGCTCCGTTGACTGACCTCAGCCATCGGCGGAGTAAATGCACTACTGCTCCTATTGGTATCTCACGATTTCCCCTGCCTGGCGAAAGGTCCACCCATCCTTCAAATAACTGTGGGACTTGCATACTGAATACACACCCCATCAATCCTCTTCGAATCTTGCTGCTCACCTCGAGTAACTTCCAGGGGTATAATTTGACCTGCTCCGTGATTGAAATTCTACCGTCTACTCAAGCTCACACCAAGACTTCGACGATCAGCCACTGCCCATCATGGCCACCCACACCTCGGCTGGTGTGCCAGTCCTTGATATCAGGACAGACAAGTCAGGCCAGTCTCTCGTCGAATCGTTGAAGGAGTCTTTGAATCCTCCCGATGGGCAACCACGCACCTTCCCGACTTTGTTGCTCTACGATGGTACAAGAGGTTCTTGTCGTTGAAGACGAATACTAAATAGTCTTAGAAAAGGGGTTGAAGCTATTTGAGGAAATCACCTATTTGGATGAATACTACCTCACAAATGCTGAAATCGAAACCCTGACATTGCATGCTGGCGAGATTGCTGCACGTATTCCAGAGGGTGGTCGTCTCGTTGAACTTGGTAGCGGGTGAGTGTTTACCAGTGTTTCAATCTGGATAAGGCTGAGGCGTGCATTCTTGACAGTAACCTTCGCAAGGTGAACATCCTTCTCCAGGCGTTCGAAGCAGCCAAGAAGAAGGTGGAGTACTATGCATTAGACCTGTCGCTCTCGGAGCTCAAGCGCACCTTCGCAGAGTTGGACATCAATAGCTTTCAACATGTCAGCTTCCGCGCTTTACATGGCACTTACGACGATGGCCTCGCCTGGTTAAAGAAATCACGTGCGGAGGCTTCTGCGACGTGCGTCATGACCTTGGGGTCCTCCTTGGGCAACTTCACACGAGAAGGCGCTGCTGACTTTCTCGGCGCATTCACGAACGCTTTGGCAGCATGGGATTACATACTGGTCGGCCTCGACGGATGCCAGCAACCTGAACGCGTCTTCCGTGCATACCACGATTCCAAAGGAGTCACAGACAAATTCTACAGAAATGGACTCGTCCACGCCAATGAAATTCTAGGATATGAGGCTTTCAAGGCAGAAGAATGGGACGTCCAGGGCATCTACGACGAAAAGTTCAACAAGCACTCGGCTTGGTATGTTGCTCTTAAGACGGTCGAGGGCAAAGACTTTGCTTTCGAACAAGGCGAGAAAATTCATTTTGAGGATGCTTTCAAGTACTCCGAGGCAGAGCACGACAAGCTTTGGCACTCCGCTGGTCTCATTCCCCAGATGTCTTTCGGTAATAAAGCCGACGACTACCGTGAGTGCATTGGTCATTTATTCTGAGATCCATACTGACGATCTGCTCAGATCTCCACCTTTTGTCGCCATCAAAGATCGACTTTCCAGCCCAACCGACTGACTTTGCAGCCGCGCCTAACCCATCCTTGAACGACTGGAGACAACTGTGGGCAGCTTGGGACACTGTCACTAGGTCGATGGTCCCCAAGGAAGAGCTCCTGAACAAGCCAATCAAATTAAGAAATGACCTGATCTTCTATTTAGGTCACATCCCAACTTTCGCAGGTATGTTCTTGTCCTGAGGCAGTACAATGTCGAACCCGTGTTGATGAATCTGGAGACATCCATTTTACAAAGGCTACGGCTGAGAAGCCCACCGATCCTGCATACTATCGTGGGATCTTCGAGCGCGGAATTGATCCAGGTAATTTTGCCGGCACATGCCTTATAGTTCGGAACTAACGTGATTCAGATGTGGACAATCCTGAATTGTGCCATGACCACAGCGAAGTGCCAGATTCCTGGCCTGCATTGAATGAGATTCTGAACTACTCGGTACGCATTCGAGAGCGAATCTCCAAGAGCATCACCTCAGGGCAGGCGTCTGCCGATCGAAAGCTTAGTCGAGGCCTTTGGCTCGCTTATGAACATGAAGCTATGCATTTGGAAACATTCCTTTACATGCTTTTGCAAAGCGAGCGAGTCCTACCACCACCAGGTCGAGAGATACCCGATTTTAGGGCTTTGGCTTCTGACGCGCGGGCCAAGCGCGTCGAGAACAAGTGGCACCGGGTGCCCGCCAGTAAGGTTAAGATGGGTTTAGATGACCCAGAAAACGACCTTGGTCCGGACAGATACTTTGGATGGGACAATGAAAGACCATCGCGCACAGCGGCGGTGCACGAATTTGAAGCTCAAAGTCGACCGATTAGCAATGGCGAATACGCTCGATTCTTGGAGGCCACCCATAAAGACGTCCTTCCTGCTTCATGGACCGCTTCGAAGGGACACGGGCAGTCGAATGGTACCAACTGGATAAACGGCATCAACGGTATTAATGGTGCTAATGGTAGTGGCCATGAAGCGCTTCAAATGGCTAGCCCAGCTTTCGTCGAGGGCAAAGCTGTTCGAACTGTCTACGGCCTTGTTCCTCTCAAGTACGCTCTTGATTGGCCAGTGATGGCCTCGTACGACGAATTGGCGGCCTACGCGGAATGGTCCGACGGTCGCATTCCCACCTTGGAAGAAGCCCGAAGCTTGTACAAGTATGTGGAGGAGATGAGAGGCATTCTGCAGAAGGTGCCCAGCAAGTTGATCTCAGCAGTCAACGGGTAAGTTATACAGGCTTCGCACCGGCCCAAAAACGTTTACTGACCAGTACAGACACCTTTCGAATGATGGTGTGGAAGAAACACCGCCGTCGGGCCATTTGCTTAACGGCGCCGTCAACGGCAGTGCCAAACATACCCAGCTTGACCCTGAAGAGCTCTTCATTGAGCTCGATGATCGCAATGTTGCTTTCCGTCAATGGTGTCCCACGTCCGTAACGGGCAACGGAGAGCGCCTCTGCGGCCAAAGCGATCTTGGGGGTCTTTGGGAATGGACTAGCACGCCGTTGGCGCCTTATGACGGGTTTAAAGCCATGGATCTGTATCCAGGATACACTGCCGACTTTTTCGATGGTAAGCACAACGTCTGTCTCGGTGGTAGCTGGGCGACTGTTCCACGTATCGCATTGAAGAAGACGTTTGTCAATTGGTACCAAAGGAACTATCCCTATGTTTGGTGCACAGCCAGGCTTGTCAGGGATGTTGCCGCCTAGATTGAGATGGAATGTGGCAAAATAGACTGGGTTGACCGACTCGGGGCCGCTTGGAATGCAGCCAGCCGATGCTGGTTTGCTTCAAATTCCCTTGTGTCGATGACAAGTCTTTTCCTTGAAATGTTGGACTGGTGGATTTTATTGAGGACCTGTTGAAGCGAGAGCAAACTCGGCTGCCTGTGTTGTGGTACCGGTACTGCCAGTACCACTACTACCACTAATGCTGGTACCGAGTATGGGTCTCTGACTCTCTGTTCTCACGCTCGCAGGCAACAGTCGCTCCTTCTTGTTGAACTTGCTCCTTACCTGCCTAGTTAGGACAGTGTGCAATTATCAATCTCTGCTCACTCTCATTTCACTTCTCGCTCATTCCCTGTCTCCCTCTCTTTCTCCCTCGTGTCATGACTCTGGTTGTACCACAAGGTTGTCTTAGCCAGCCAGGTCTCCTCGGGAGAAAAATCCCTTCCTCAGCCATGCTCCGCCTAGGGCTTTGTCTGCGGGACTGACCACGACACACCGAGTTGCAGCTGTCCGAACGACCCTCCGCCAACGACGACCTCTCAGGTTCATCACTTATCGATTTCCTTCTGTTCCCTCCGCCTCCATCATGCTCCTTTGTTCGGCAATGTCCAGTGCGGCTCGGGTGATCGTCACCATTACCATTTGTCCAAGGCGTGGTGGTGTCGACTTCACGGGCGTGCACCCGTTTCCCAGTGAAGTCGACTGATGTGCTGTCTTTCGACCGGAGCCCTGCACGACTGGTCGCGTTTCATCACTGCGTATCTTCACTGCCAGACCCGGAGCCAACACCGTCCGATCTTCACGTAATCTGGCCGTGTTAACGCGGTTCTTCCTCATACCGCGCGCTGCTTGTTTCTGGCCTACAATTCTAACCTTCCACCGCAGCCTGGCGCATCTCCTCCATTCTTTCTGCAAGCCCAATCCCATTGCTGGAAACCCAATTCCCACATCGCGGTAAGAGACAAAAGCCTTACCGGCTGATGAAAGAAACGCCCGCACCACAGAAAACATTCAGTCAACCGACATCATGGACCCAGCTGCGCCGAACAGCCCCTTCAAATGGGAAACGGCATCGGGACTGGGTAAGTTGTCGTATTATCACTCTGGCCCCTCTTCATCACTTAAGCTAACTGTCCCTTAGAGCACAGCTGCTACGCTTGTTCCATGAAGATGAGCAATCCAAAAGCCCGACAGACCTGCTACGGCACTCACAGTATCCCTTGCTCTCGTTATCACCAGACTATGCATGCAATTGGAACAAGTCACAACTGCTTCTCGTGCATTCAAGCAGACGAACTGCATGAAAACAGACATCGAAAGGTGAGTTCGTTGTCGTTTGGTTGTTGCCATGACAACCCAAGCACGTGTTACTGACATTTCTGTCATCGCAGATCGCAGAACTTCTCACAGAATACAAGGCTGCAACTGGTATCAATGCAGGCACACCTCCAACAAGACCGCGCCTAGAAGAATTACCAGTCAATGTCCCCCATGCCCAGCAAGCAGTCCGCCAATTCGACTTTGAACATGATGCCGAACTGGACAATGCCGAGGTTGCAGACGAAGAAAACAATAATGGCCACGACACGGACGACGCTGATACCGTCACAGAGGCCACAGGAAGCACCATGGATGAAAGCGAACGCCATCACATGGGTGCCAAAATGACCAAAGCCGAAATTCGAGCCATGAAGAAAGCCACCAAAGCCGCAAAGTCGCAGTCTAAGGCTGCCAAAAATCAGAAGAAGCATATCGTCAATGTTCGGGCTGAGACAGTTGCTTTTGTGGCCACGATCCTGCACGGTGATGCTGCCAACTCTGACGGAGCGACACATCCACTAGCAACTGACAAGAATATCGAGGAAGTCATTGCGCGGAATATGGGCTTCTTAGCCAGCATCGACGACCACAAGAGAACATTGTTGTCCAGCATTGCTCAACGAAGAAAGACTGATCGAGACAGGCGCAAGAGTTCGAATATCAGTGCTAAGAAGAGGAGATTCAGTGAGCGCGGTCCGCTTGTCGACGACGAGGAAGATGACGAGATGGAAGATCTTATTGTCGCCGTCATGATCAAGCTTGGTGTGAATGCCGAACATGCTCGGGGTTGTGGTTCTCCTCTTGCTGTCGCCGCCATGCATAATGCCAGTGCAAAGAAGAACAAAGCTGGTAATGCTTCCCCTGCCCATCAAGTCTCCGACATCATCAAATCACTCAAAGCCCTAGTGAGAGACGATCTGGAACGGTTCGAGAATGAACAACGTGAAACATGTGTCCGCGCTGGTGGTTTCTGGAGATATGTCGGTCGACCTGTTTTTGAACGCATGACCCAGATTGCCAGGGAACTTGATTGGAAAACCGGTATGAAGCTGAAAGAAATCAACAACAATGTTGAAAGAGAGGAATAGAAGGTCGGTCAATCCCCTCCAACACACCAAAAAGCAAGCCAAGACACCGGAATACTGATGCCGACGGTCCAGATCCAGATGAATTGAAAAATACAAGCCGGCGTCCAGAGCACGAGGAGCTGAGATACGGTTGTCGCGATGGAGACGGTGACCTCGAGAACTGGCAATCTGTTGGCATTCCTGTGTCATCATCGAGATAATGCTTGGTCCAGCATGTGTTTTGCCTACCTTTGCCTTTTCCTTTTTATGATTCTTGACCCTGTTGTTATTTTGTCTCATGATGGTCAAAGATGGGCAATTGGGTCCCAGAAACAAAAGTGTTGGAAGCTTGCGGCGAGATACGATATTCTATTCCTCCGGTCCGTCCCTGAATTCATGGTGTTTTTCTTGGAAAAAGAATTTCAAACGGCTAGGACTGAGAAGGACAGTTTTTCCATAGCACACAAAAGAAGTAAGTAGCCATCAAAGGAATACATGTCTTCCAAAACAAATAAAACAGACGACCAAACTTCTCAAATTGGTGGTGGGTTCTGGCAAACCCCTTTGATGACTCTTTTGTTCCCCTGGTCATTTGCTCACTGGCCTTTCCTTCACAGCCATGGTCTGTCCTGTCTCATGACTCCTGGTCATTCAATTCTATCACCCCTTCCAGCCGGCGGTTCACGAGACGACACCATAGGTTCATTTCGTACCTTCACCCTGCTTCCAGATCCAGGTGACAAGTGCCCTAGAGACGAATGCTGCAAGTTACGTGTCTCGTGATGTGAGTGTGAACAGTGGCTCTGCGTCGTCCATATTCTATGCCTGTGCCTCAGGCTTTAGCTTTGTAACCTTCATGGCGCGATAAATCTCCCATGGGTTGGACGGGGAAGGGTGATGCCGGTGGTAACCGCACTGAGACAGACGTGCCGTGCCGCTCGCGATGTTCATGCCGGCGGCGCTGCGTTTCGTGGCATGTTCGGGCGTTAAGTAGGGGATATTGTTGGGTATTCTCAACGGTGCATAACCCCCCGCAACGGCCCCCTTTTCGGACGCTGTATTCGCCCCTGTGGAGCGTCTCATCTCTGGTGTCTTGCATCTTGGATATTCGATTTCGATACAGCATTGTGAATGCTCTGTCGTATCAATCACAGGAGTGATGTCGTCCTCCTCCTGTACTCAGAGCTGGTCGAAAGCCACAGCCCTTTGAGGTATGCAATTCTAGTGCCCTGTCACCTCTTGTGCTGGCGGGGCACGTATGTTTGTGTCTTGTAATTGATTTTCCATCCAAGTGAGTTTCCAATATATCTGCTGCCAATTCCCATTTCATCCCTGATCATGCCCTGCCACCGGCCGCATCCTCGCCTCGTCCACCCCTTCCCGCAGCTGCGTCTGGACTGTGGACGAAGAATTCTGATTGAATCCCAACATCTTCCCGACCCAACCACCCGGTTTCGGCACAGGACATTCCCTGGCCTGTTTGGCCTGTTGTTCCAACATCTCCGCCTCGGCCGCCAGGGCGCGGAACAAGGCTGCTTCTTCGTCGAGGGGCTTGGATTCCGCGAGACTCTTTTGTTGTTGATGAGAGGAGACCTCTGAAGCTTCTGTGGTTACTCCCACACTATCGTCGTTATTGTCCTTATTGCGAGGCTTCTTTACTCGTCTCCTCACAGGCTTCCCCTGCTCGTCGAATTGTATCTGCATTTCTCCAGAGTCGGCGGCGTAACCTGTTCGTGGACGAGGGCAGGGGAAGACATGGGGAATTCCGACGACGACGAAGGATGCGAGTAATGTGCCGGCGAAGAGGGTCGATGTTGCCGTTGAGCGTGGGTGCAGGTGTGGTGGCATGATGCGAGCCTTTTTTTGGGATTTGGGGAAGCTGGTGCGGAAGTGACAGGGATGGAGGGAGAGCTCGAAATTCCGACGAGCGTGTACGTTTTAGGAGAGAGTAAGACGCCAGGAGAATGAGTGTGTACCTTGCAGCTTCCTGAGGTTGAGAAGGAAGGGCGCCGTGATCATTCAACCCCAGTGTTGGCCTGTTTTCGTGTTCATCATTGAGCTCAAGCTCTGAATTGCAATTAGAGGCATCGGATTGGATTGACACGGAGAGGATTTGCGGAGAACGTCTGGAGAACAAATGATCCGCTGTAGCGTCTTGTCTAATCCTACCGAGGATGAACCGGACCAGCTGTGGGTTTTTGACTCCACGATGCTTTGTGACGCTGCATGGCGCAAGAGACTCATTTATGTTCGCCTCTGCGTGACCATTATACATGACTGTAGAGAGAACTTGAATCAGACGCTCCAACAATCGAATCATCGAGCGACGCAGCTCTGAAATCCAAAGAGAAGCCAACTTGCTTCCTCTTTCTTATCTGAGAACAGAACATCCAGCCTGCATCTCCACCGCCACCAGTCTCCCACCAAGCACACTCTTCATACAACCCTCATGCGCCGCAGTCTCAGATAGCCCTCATCTGCTCTGCAGCAATGAGTGACCTTGACAAGTGAGTAGTCAACCTTAGACGCTTCTTCCCAGGCGCCATTTCGTTACCTGTCAGACTGCTAATCAGATTCTTCTGTTACCTCCAGAGCCATCGCCCAACTGCGCGCGTGCCGCCCGATCCCCGAACCCCAAGTGCGCGAACTATGCTACAAAGCACGCGAACTGCTGATCGAAGAGGGCAACGTCGTGACAGTCGACGCCCCCGTGACGATATGCGGTGACATCCACGGGCAGTTCCACGACCTGATGGAACTGTTCCGGGTGGGAGGAGACGTGCCGGACACAAACTACCTGTTCATGGGCGACTTTGTCGACCGGGGTTTCTACTCGCTCGAGAGTTTCCTACTGCTGCTATGTTTGAAAGTGCGCTATCCCGATCGCATCACGTTGATCCGAGGAAACCATGAGTCGCGGCAGATTACCACCGTGTACGGCTTCTACGATGAGTGCATTAGGAAGTACGGGAGTGCCAACGTGTGGCGATACTGTTGCGAGGTTTTCGACTACCTTGCACTTGGGGCCTTGATCTTGGGCGCCACCACCGACGTGCCTCCCCCATCGGGTAGCGGCCAGATGATGCAGAACAGCAGCGAGAACAACACGCAGTCGACGCTTCCGCCCGACGAAGAAGAAATCGAATCTGAAGTCCTCAACGCCAACGGCGACGTCACGTCTAGATCACTACGACGCCGCTTCGAAGGCCTCTCCCTCTCCTCGCAGTCTCAGTCACAGATCTCCATACAGGCGAACGCCAGTCGAATATCCTCCTCCCTGGACGTCGACCTCGACACCCCATCCTCCTCACAAGCCTCTCTCAACGGCACAAACACCCAACACGCCTCAGTACCCTCCCTCTTCAACCCTCCTAGCTCCTCCACCGGCGCCGTCCTCTGCGTGCACGGCGGTCTCTCACCACTAATCGAAACCGTGGATAAAATCCGCCTCATCGACCGAAAACAAGAGGTCCCGCACGAAGGCGCCATGTGCGACCTGCTGTGGTCGGACCCAGACGAGATCGAAGCGTGGGGACTGTCACCCCGAGGCGCGGGCTTCCTCTTCGGCGCGGACATCGTACGCCACTTCAACCACAACAACGACCTGTCCCTAATCGCGCGCGCCCACCAGCTGGTCATGGAGGGCTACAAGGAGATGTTCGACAAGACGATCGTGACCGTGTGGTCGGCGCCCAACTACTGCTACCGCTGCGGCAACGTCGCGGCGATCCTCGAGCTAGGCGAGGACGGCTCCAACGGCGGCTGCATCCAGCGCGCAAACGGCGACCAGGGCCGTAGGGAACCCGTCGGCGGCGACGGCTCCGGCGGCGGCGCAAACGTCCTCTGGAACCTTGCTACCCCGGGCCGTCGATACCGTGTATTTGAGGCGGCGCCCCAGGGGACACGGGGCATGCCCGCGAAGAAACCTGTTGGAGAGTATTTTCTGTAGAGTTACACAATTCAGGCGGGGCCGAGAAAAAAATAATTACATAAAACCCTGGAAAATGAAATGCTTCATTTATTTCGTCCTGCTCTACTCGGATCGACTTTTTTTTCCCTTGCCCTCATGACTATTTCTCTTCTCCGAGGTCCCCTAGTCAGGAAAGTTCTTTCCCCCATCCTCGGTCGAAACTGTTTTGCGTTGGAAGTGAGACACTGTCAAATCAGTCGAATGGGCGAGCAATGAGATCGACGAACGCAAGACCTTGGGCCCTTGAAGGAGCGGCTTCTTTAGCCTGCTTACGTGCACTACGAAGCCGGGACGAGGACGAAATTTAACAGCTTGAAGGAGACGCGGGAAACACAGGGTGTCGGGAAAGGATCTAGTGGCATGGGGATTACCGTTGTTTGGATTCGTGTGCGATCCTACCTGAGCGATGTTCCCACATGGCAGATTATAATGCAGAACGTCGAGATGGCTTGTGCCCTTGACATCAGGACGTCCAAGCGCCGTTCCTCTATGACAAAACTCGTATGTCGCTTGCTTGCGTTGCTGGCGCTGGGTAGCCGAACAGCACGGAATGCTCTGCAACAGGACGATCTCTTTGGTTTCGTGGTGTCTTGTACAAGCTGCCCAGAATCTGTAGGTACTTTTCGGAGCGCACAACAAGTACCGTTGGAAAAGTCGACACTCCATTTCGGCCTCCAGAATCTCAGATAAGAACTGTGCTGCTCGGGATTGCCGAGTTTATCACGAGCAGTGAGGGGTGGGTGACACGCCGACAAGAGTTCCTCTTTCTTTTTCGCGGGATCCAGCATCTTGCACACAGCCTACCTAGGTAACCACTTCAAAACAACTGGATTTCTAAAGGAAATAAATATTGATCTTTTCAATCAAGGCTACACTATCACCAAATTTCAATACGTTAGTAACCAGTGTTCCTGCGCGTCCAATCCATGCAATAATTCTTTCTGGGTTGACTCCAGCGTATAGAAGATCATGATGCTCGATGTATCTTGCTGTGATTCGAATCGGGGAGCATGTAGGTAGTTGTAGAATTCGCGCCGATGTTGAAGCGTTCCAATCCAGAGAGCTAGACTTTTAGTTTTCGAATCGCCCTACTACCATTAATTCCATACTTAATTTGAAGACATGTTCTAACGATTGAGCGCGCTGGGTGAAATTAGCCTTCGAAATGGGTATGAAGATCACTTGGAAAGTTGTAGAACCTCATTCACAACCGCGGTGCATCTGTTAACAGTCAAAAGTACGCGAAAGCTCGCATGCCCGTGTTGTGCAAAACGAGGTTAGGTCAAACTGTCAGTTTATTTTCCTTTCGACGCGCGTGCTTTGAATCCTTGAACTTCCATTCTAGGCGCGATAACCAGGTTGGGTGAGGTGTCACCGTGGCATCTGCAAATATTGGGCTTTGATATAACAATTGTGGATTGCACATGCACATGAAGGTTGTATCTGATGTCCGGAAACTCTCCACCGATGTGATCTCACGTTTCATCCAAGGGTAGCCTTTTGTTCTTGAAGGAATCCTTCGAGAATTTTGAAAGGAATCAGGCTAAAGCTGGGGTTCACGTGCACTGTTTCGAGGACAGCAAACTGGACGTGTAGCTCTTTGACGCTTGCCCTAATTGAAAGCTGGTTTGAAGCTCGGACAAGAATTCAAATCTTCGATGACCGTCAGATGCAAATTCCTGTTTAGGAGTATTTGTTCGGCTGCATGCAAACTTCTTGATGATGATTGAGCGGTTGCAGAGACAGCAAGCAAGCTGATCAAGCGAAAGGGCGGGTGAATGTGTGCCTGCTCGTAAATTGAATCAGCAAAAGCTCCCCCTGTATCTAGCGGTCTAGATTGCTTCGCTTCTTGCAAATCATGGTTTCGGAGTGCGCCGCAGAAATGAGTATTAGCCTGAGCACGAATTGTGGAAAATATCCGGCTTGGGCATGAGAGCTCGTGTAGCTGTGCCGACAGCATAGTGAAAGGGCCTGTGGAAGATAAGGTGGGGAAAATTGGCTGAGTAAACGGCCGTGTAATCAGTCTGTAAGTCAATCAGTCAGTGCATTGGGGTTAGGAATCGTCCGATGTATGCCTTCCCCTTTTGGTACATTGCAGCAGTCCAGAACCTCTTCCCCTGCGTGTTTGTCATTGCAGAAATGAAAGTGTTTTAAGCCATTCGGAATCAACTCCAGGGCGTAATCGGAACATGACAGGTCGTCATTGGATTTTGAAACAGCTGTGGTAGCTGTGGTGTTAACCGTTTGTGGTAATATTCGCTGTCCATTTGTGGACAAAGTCTGCAGGGCGCTCACCGTGTTCAAGGCGCCGGGGCTACTGCACGAAAATGTCCGGAACACGTCACTGGCTGTAGTGTTTCAAAATTTTGTTATCTGGTACATTGGCATTCAGAGCGCATTGCTCGCAAGTCACTGATGAGAGAAAGACATGAGGATATTCATCTTGGGTGTCGCATTCCGAATCATCGCCGGACTTGTAAACGACCTCTCCAGAAGGACAATAGTGCCTGCGCCGGCGAGCGTGCGCTGGTCACGATACCAGTGTCGTGAAAATTTGTTCCTAACTTTTCCACATCAAACGCAACGACTCCATCTGTAGATACCGTCTTTTCCGTAGAGGATACCCCTGAGGCATATATGCCCTTAGGCTGAGTGAACCGGACAGGATTCCGCCATGGACGCACAGAAGGTACGTACTCGTCCTGGAGAGTCGGTGGGGTTCGTAGGAAGTTCGGCGCGGGTAGACATCTCCGATGCTGATCAGCGCTCGAGTACCGCCGGCCCCCCAAACCCCTCAGTTGGAGGATCGGCAGGTCTTCGGAGGCAGTAAGCCGAGTCGGCGCCGCGGGAACTGGATAGCAGCGTTCATCGACGTCAATTTGAAAGATTTGCGGCACAACGGTTTTCTTGAATGAACTGAAAGACGGTTGAGTGCGGATCAAGTAACGAGTTTCACGTCCAAATGACATGTACGAGTGTGAGAAGGGCGTAAACTCACCGCACCTTAAGGATGGTGTCCATTGCTTAATACAGCAGTTGCATGATTAGACTGTAGTGGCCGAAGCGAGTACCCCCGACCTTCTGGAAGGTTACCGCATATGGTAACTCCCAAGAGTTCTGCGAGCTGCACTGTCAATCCTGTGACGGCTTGTAGTGATGAGTGAGAGAGATGGAGATTTGAAGGAAGGAAGGATTGACATTGCAGCTTCTGGAAGACTCCTTGATGCGGTAATCGAGTAGGTCACCGTCACTGGCGTGGGTCCTCCGTCTTTATCATAATTTATCCATCGTTCTTCTGTAGAGGGTGCATCTTCTGGAAGAATTCTCGATTGGGCATGCGTATTGAGGGAGGGTAGGGCTTGAAGGATCAGGCAATAGGCATCGGACAACGGAGGACATGACTGCTGCGAGAAGTCCAGTCATCAACAGATGGTAGAGGCTGATTGGCTTGTTGGCGAGTTTGCCGGGGTTTAGTGTGTTTGCTGTCCCCTTACTCATCTAGCTGGTTCAAGTTGCTCGTACGAGGACAAGGGTAGGAGTGCCCAGGAGGGTGAAGGGTTTAGCCAGGATTGTCAGGTCACGCTCCACGGTGGTACCATGGGTGTTCTCAGCGATTTCCGAGAACAATTAACCGCTGACCGTTGCCGTGGAATCTTCAACGGATTGAGGTACGAGTCTCAGATGTTGCAGAATCGACTAATGTTACAACCGAGCGTTGTGATTGACTTAATTTCCAGATGGAAGTAGCTACGTCATTCTTGCGAGCAGGTCAAGGCAGGCCTGAGCTCAACTTGGAAGTGAAATGAAAGTGAAATGAAAGTGAGGTGGAAGTGATTTGAGAATCAAGGCACTGCCTGCCAACGTATTTTCTTACTGCCCAGGCCATGAGCCACAGTGATCGTAGCAGTTGTACTGTCCTCTCTCAGCCTCCGTTCATTTTCCTCAGCTTCCTCGTATGCGCAAACAATTCCTGAAGGGGCATGAGATCATCAAGTTTCAAACAGCGAAATTCCTCCGCCTGATCCTTGGACCGGAGAAAGTTTGCAGGGCAGTGGACCTTGTTCCGTGGTAACTGCGTGGACAATGCAGGCTTACCTCACGACTGCCTCTTCTGTTTTGGGGCACAGCCGTCTCATCCGCCCTTCGTATCCACGCATCCTTGCACCCTCATCCTCGCATCTCGGGTGATGACTATGCTTAGGCTTAGTTTTCCATTCCGTGCCATTGTGCCATTCATCCTGAATTTCAGGCCCCATATTATATCGACGGCTCCGAATATGCCATGTCTCCTTCCGTGCTATCAAACATATATTCGTCCTGTCTATCCCACTTTGCCATCTGAGTTTCTTCTCTCAGAACAACAAACAACAACTCCAGCCAAGTAAAGGTCAACGCCACCGCCACTACAACACCACCACCATCAATCACCATGCTTACCTCAACACCTTCCAACCCTGCCATCCAGGCATACAAGGTCTACCACCTTTCTCAAACCAAGCTGGATAAGGAGTGCAGACGCCAGACCCCGGATTTGCACCGAATTGTCCTCCACGCCTCCATTGTTGACAACGTCCGCCGATGGTCTCGCGACATGGCTACCCCATCCGAGACTGTTGTGGTAGACTCCGACTCGGATACCGACAGCGACCCTTTCGACGACTCGGCTTCCTCTGAAGATGACGATGCCGAGGACGCCGTTGCCATCTTTGACATTGAAGTCGACGACGACATCAAGATCGAGGAAGAAGTTCAAGCCACTGGCAAATTCACCTATGAGCTCCACTCCCAAGCCAAGGACAAGAAGTCAACGTCATCCACTTCTTCCAAGAGGAAGTCTCCAGCCAACTACGAAGTGAAGTCCCAGACATGGAAGCAAAACCGCCCAGTCACTGTGAGAGAAACCGCCATCGAAGTTGACGGCGATGATTAAATGTGACTCGAACATGAATCGGCGTGACGATACCTTTACGATACCCCGAATATAAGACTGCCTATGCCGCAAGGCTACGATTCTTTACCAGAGACGACCATTGCTACTGCTGCCGATACGACCAACAACCTGAAACTCCAGTTGAGCTCGACGCTACGGAGTCTTCACCCCTCAATCGGACACAGCAGAGCAAGAATGTGTCAAATGTGCTCCATCCACGAGAGCTAGGAAGGAACTTGATGAACTGTCTGAGCAAGAATGTCCATGGAAAGGCAAAACCGAGCTGAGGACGACACCTCTATCGACAGGACACCGAACAGCCTCGATCACACACCGCCATCTCCAGTAGTCGTGGCTAAGCCAGCCTGGGGATGAGCACCAGTGTGTGACAAGAGGCTTTCGAGTCCCTCGAGGAGAGCCATTGCTACACCTTGCCGGTTTGCCGAGAGAGGACAACGAACTACTCTACTGTACAAATAGTTGGATATGGCTCACGAGATAACGAATTTCTCTTTTTTTTTTTTTTTGGAATACTCTCCCAGTAAAGGGATTGAGATACTCTATACTATGTACACTTAATGTGACACGCTAATACAAACAATACTTACAACATGACTTTCACTTCCACTTTCCATTCCATCACATCCCAAAAGCACATGCAAATATCCATATACTCTGCTCTACGCACGAAATCCCCTACTGGAGCCGAAGAAGATCATCTTCCCCTTCGCCTAACTTCACAAAACCTACAGCCATCCCACATTCAAAATTTCTCCGTACATCCGTGACATGCGGAACGTCCGACACGTCCGAGCCAGGCTCGACATTGAGGAGAAAGGCCCGCGAACGCCGAGTTTGTTCCCCGCGCGCGAATTTCTTAACTTCCAGCGTTGTGGGTATCTCCCATTTCCAGGAATTGATTCGATGAGCGGCGATCGCTCGATCAACACCAAGGGCCCCCTAACATGGTAATGACGGGCATACATTGTTAACTCAACTCAGTAGTCGACGACGTCGTTATGTTCAATAGAAGGCAAAAAAGCTTGATTGTCGCTCTGCACTGCCCTTTTGCAATAGGCGCACATGTACGTGATGATACACATGTCCCCCAGAGGCCTGATCAGCATATGATCGGGTTTGTGGTATTGCGACATTATTTTCTTCTTCGTACGCATCGTCCCGCGCGAGAAGCTCGCACGCACGCACGCAGCGGATTACTTTCCACGTCTACTTCCTCGCCATCGCCCATCGCGATCGGAGGGAGTCATCGACTCAGGTCATGCACTCATGTTTCGTGCTGACTGCCCTGGTGGCTCGACGACTGACGTGCCATGCATGTGCAGGACTCTCGGGTGTTTTGATACGAGTACGTGGAGCCCTCGTGCTCGTACGTTGCGAAGTTGAAGGGGGTCTCACTGCGTTCACTAGTACCCTTCAAACAATGGTGATCTCGCCGCCCCAGGCACTTACCAGGCACTCCAAATTTAGCTCTTACGTTCCCCCGTCCTCCCTCTCCCCCTAGAGGTGCTATCACCTAATCAACGCTCATATTCATATCCCCGACACCAGACTCCCGCATGTCAAACAAAATCCAACGCGCGGAAAAAGCCTCACTCGCACACGTATACTGCCAGTAATTAAGGGCGCACATGTACGGGCATCACAGCCCATTGCGCCTCCGGTATATGCCTTGCATGATCAGATGGCTACTTCCCTAGGTAATTTTTGCTTATGATAATTATCTACAGCACTTGCATCGTACAGTAGGCAAGATTGGGACTACGGGCATGGTCATGGGCACGGGTCTTGCGATACGAAACCGAGACTACGGACCCTAAACTCTTAGACACAGGACCCTCGCCGCGTTTCGTAGGGCTTAGCTTTAGGGCTTACCACTTTTGCGCGCATAAACACTTTTGCCTACCGCGCCCTGTGTGCCTGTCTCGCTTGTGAACCTGGTCCTATAGCTCGTTCCATATTCCGGACCCTTTTTTTGTATCCTTGTTGCGAGGTAGTAGGCGCACGTGCACGCGGGCAGGAAAACTTTTAGAGAAATTCGCGCACGTTGTATTTTGTGCGCGGGTCACACAGGTACACAGGAGAGAGCGAAAAATAACAATATGTCTCATTTCTGTAGGGGCTTACTCGAAATTCGCACGCCCTGGGTATGTCTAACGCTGGACCAAACACTTTGAGAAACCTTGATCGGTAATTTCCTTCCTTTGAGCCTTTGGTCAATGAGCCAGAGACCCACCACAAACTCCTCGCGATTTAATGTCCTTTGATCTGGTTGTGCAACAAGGTCCCATATCTCCTCCAGCACATCACCGGGCAGACGACTTCGTTCCCAAATATCCTGCACCACCACGTTGACAACGAGGTCAGCAGCAGGGCTACCGTCTCGTCGGTGTTCTATATCGAAATTGTCGAGGTCGTAGTCCAGTAGCAAACCCCGGTTCGCAGCCCAGACACCTTCATAACGCTTCCTTTCCTGTTCAGTAATTTTGTCCCGCCATCGGCGTCGATCGCCTTCATGGTGCATGTTTGGATGACGTCTCCAATGCTTGCGGCCTCTTTTCCCCTCTGGTTCATCTCGTTCAGGTGACGAACGTAAAGTATGCCTCATAGGCCGTGCTGGAAGGGGCTTCAGCTTCGGTGTGCGAGCCCCGGCATCTGATCGCATCCCGGGCAAGTGCATCAATTGTCTTCCTGCTTCAAAAGCACCTACAGATTGTGATCGTCGGCGAGGTACAGGTGGTGGGACCTTCTTCGCGGCCGGAGAATGCCCACGAGATCCAGTGTGAGTTGCCGCTAGGGAGCCCGCCACCATAGCATCTGCCAGAGAACTTGCCGTCATTTTCATGCGCGCGTCTAAGACGGGGGAAGTTGGGGAAGAGGCGCCAGACACTTCGTGTGCAGTAAGCGCTGCGCGGTAATTGCGGATCGGTGTCGGTGCAGGTAAAGGTATCTGAGCTGGTTCTGCCTTGGACCGCCCGGACTCGCTTTCTGAATCAGTCTCTGGCGGAGTAACTCTAACTCGTGGCCACTGTGGACCGTTGATCGTTTGAGGAGATGCGGTGAGATTTCTTGGGGCCGGCGCACCGGGACTGCTCTCCTGAGATGCGGATAAGGCTCGATTCCTCGCTGCAATACTTGCAGCATTCCTAGTGGCTGTGGCGGCTGCTGTTGTCCCTGAGATCGAAGGAGCCGGGGTTGACGCCCTTTGTGCGGTTGGAAGTGTTAAATTAGAAAGGTAGCCTAGGTCGTTTCTTTGCTTATCCCCATTTGCGGCTTGAATTTGAGGGGGAGCTGTTGTCATAGAAGCCTTCGCCCCCGCCAAAGCAGCGGCGCTCTGTTGAAGTGAATGTACCGCATCACTGTTGCTGTTGGTGCTCATCCCGCGACCTCGGACTTGAGATCGATCTCGTCTAGCTAGATATGAACCCTGATCTCTTTGAATTTCCGGCCTGCGAATAGGGCTTGTTTTGGTAGAAGCCGCAACAGCGGCCACGGCGGAGGTAGATCGCGGAGCATGTGGACGTAAGCCTTGTCGATTAGAAGGAGATGAGGAGTCATGATCTGAGGGGACTGCGGGAGGAGCTCTCTCAGTCGTTAGAGCTCTACCGCGTAAGGTTTGAGGAGGGTCCTGAGTAGGAGGGGGAGCGAGTTGCTGTTGCTGTTGCAGTTTCCTTGTAGAGGCAGTGGTGGCGGCGAGCAGGGCTCCTGCAGATGCAGAAGGATTATGTGATGCGGAGGCATTGGCATTGGAGGTTTTGACTGGGCCTGGTCCAAATGCTAAAGTGGCACCCTGAAGGGCAGGAGAGGGTAGAGGAGAGGGCCGAGCAGAGGTGGCATTCTGCTGTCGGATGAAAGAGGGCTTGGGCGCCACAGGTGGACGCCGGGCCTGCTTCTCACTCATCAATCCATTGACAAACGGTCAACCAATACAGGATGCAAAGCATCAAAACTGATAAAACAAGACGATGAGAAATTCAAGGCGAGAGCAACGACCTCATCACTCTTCCAATTCCGCCAATACCAGTAGCGAAACAGTATCAGTGAGTTGCATGTCACCTGAAAAGGAGTCAGATGCGCCGTCGTCAGCATCAGGCTGAGAGAAAGCCTTGCACGTGACTTCGCGTCGTGCTTTCCACTCCGCGTTCATGTGTTTTCAGTGAACCTCGCTCCTGCCTTCACTTTTGTCGCTATGCAGGCAGCAGCCAACTGCCGCCTGATCTGTGATGGCTCTGATACCTTTTTGTGAAACAAGACTACACAAATAAACCTACTCAGATGTCATTTTCAGGTCAGGTCTTGTTGCGGCATACACCAGCTGATCAATCCAGTGCTTAAGATGTCTGATGACGAGAGGGACGACTACTACCTACAGCATCCACAAGCTCCTCGCAGTAGTGCCGAAATTGAAAAGCGGCTTGATGAACAATATCCCAATCGTCCTCGCAATCATGGCAAGTCACGCCCTTTTCACACCCTCTTCCAAGAGCTCTTCAACCCTCTTGCGGCCATTAGCCCAAACAAGGCAGCATCCGCTGGAGGTAATCCCCGAAAAGTAGGTCCGGATGGTCAATCTAAACTATCTCCCTCGGAAAGACGTCGGGCTGTCATTGAGCGATACATCGCTCGCTGGCGGAAGGATGTCGGCCCAGACTTCTTCCCCGCTCTTCGTCTCATCAACCCTAGGAACGATCGTGAACGTGGTGTCTACGGACTCAAAGAGAAGATCATCGCCAAGTTACTCATCAGGATCATGAAAATAGACAAGAACTCAAGGGATGGACAGAATCTTTTGAACTGGAAAAATGCTCATCACACAGGCGCAGACGACTCCGCAGGGAGCTTTCCCAAGCGATGCTATGCTGCTTTGAAAGATCGACATGAAATCATCGAAGTGGGCGACATGACTATTGATGAAGTAAATGCGCTCTTGGACAGTCTCTCCGCGGCTTCCAAAGAGGAAGATCAACTACGCATTTTGACCGAATTCAGCAAACGCATGAACGCCGAGGAACTGATGTGGCTGATACGGATCATCCTAAAGGAGATGCGTGTCGGTGCGAGCGAAAAAACTTTCTTTTACTTGTGGCATCCAGATGCTGAGAAATTGTTCAATATCTCAAGTAGTCTGCGGAGAGTGTGCTGGGAACTATATGATCCAAGCGTCCGTCTCGAGGACGAGGAAACTGCCGTCACACTCATGCAATGTTTCCAGCCGATGCTGGCAAAGTTCAAGGAGGGAGAAACACTCAACAAAATTGTCGAGGGATTGAAATTAACATCAGAAGACCCGGAATTTTGGATCGAAGAAAAGCTCGACGGTGAGCGCATGCAAATGCATATGGAAACCGACGACTCTCATCCAGGCGGTAAGCGCTTCCGGTTTTGGTCCCGCAAAGCTAAAGAATACACTTATCTTTACGGCAACGGTTTTGAAGATCCCAATGGAGCATTGACACAGTCAATCAAGAACTGTTTTGCCGAAGGTGTCGAGAGCATCATTCTGGATGGTGAAATGATAACTTGGGACCCTGGTGAAAAGGCAATGGTGCCCTTCGGATCACTCAAGACTGCTGCATTGGCTGAGCAGCGCAATCCTTTTGGCCAAGGCCACCGACCCCTTTTTCGTGTTTTCGACATTCTTCTGTTGAATGGTCAATCACTGACCCGATACACGTTGAGGGATCGTCGCAGAGCCCTCGCAGCGTCTATCATCAGCGAGCCTGAGCGCTTCGAAATCCATGATTATGTTGTTGCAACGAAAGTCGAAGATGTCGAAGAACTTTTGCGACAAGTAATTGCGGAGGCATCCGAAGGTCTTGTGCTGAAGAATCCACGTTCCATGTATCTTTTTGATGATCGCACCGGTGACTGGAGGAAGGTCAAACCAGAGTATATGGATGGTTTTGGAGAAGACCTCGACTGTGTGGTTTTGGGAGGCTACTTCGGATCCGGAAGACGTGGAGGAATCCTGTCCAGTTTCGTGTGTGGCCTTCGTGCTTCTCAGAGAGACGTGGAAATCGCCAGCCAGGAACGGAGCCAGAGTCAAAGCCAGTTAGGAAGTCAACATCAGAGTCAGCGACGAAAATCAAAGACTCAAAGTCAAGCCAGCAAGTTGCCACCGTCGCAGCGACAACGACAGACACAGACACCTTCTCAAAGTCAGTCCATAAATCAATCCCAGGTGGAATCACAAGCCGAGGATAATGATCCCATTGAGAACTTCACAAGCTTCTTTAGAGTCGGCGGCGGTATGACTGCCAATGATTATGCTACGATTCGACACCTCACAGATGGCAAATGGCATAAGTGGAACTCGCAGCGGCCGGCTGCTCAGGAGTACATCGATCAGGGTGACTTAACTAAATTAAAAGAAAAACCAGATATGTGGATCAAACCCTCAGACTCAATCGTTTTTCAGGTCAAGGCTGCACAGGTTGTCATCAGTGATGAGTATGGATTGGGCTTCACGCTTCGATTCCCTCGCTTTGTGAGCATTCGGCGAGACAGAGACTGGACGACGGCGCTGTCTGTCAACGGCTTTAGAGATCTCAAAGTCCGCGCAGAGAAAGATGCTAGAGAAAAGCAGCTAGAGATGGCGGAGAAGCGCAATGCGAAGCGCAAGACACGTGCTGGCGGGTACGCGAGTCGAAAGAAACAGCTTACAGTGGCGGGATATAATGCACGAGATGTCAACGCTGTGAGGTTACCCGATGGTCCACAGGGGAATGTCTTTCGAGGCTTGACATTCTATATTATGACCGAGTCAACTCTCCCAGGAGCTCAAAAGATGTCCAAACTTGAGTTGGAAGCTCTTGTGAAAGCAAATGGCGGCAAAATTGTCCAGACTGCCACTCCGACTTCCTCATCGATGCCAGAAGATCACGCAAAAGACGTGATATGCATCGCATCTAGACGGACCGTGAAAGTCGCCTCCGTTGAGAAGCACGGCCAAAGGGACATTATCAAGCCAATTTGGATCTTCGACTGCCTCGAGCAAGCGAGACGAGATTTTGCATTAGGCTTCGTAAACGACGAAATAGTTGTCCCCTTCGAACCAGACCGACATTTGTTCTTTGTCACTGAGGATGCGGCCGACTTGTATGACGGCAATGTCGACGACTACGGCGACAGTTTTGCGCGAGATACGACAGCAGATGAGTTGAAGGACATCATGCAGAAGATGGACACTATCACCGTGGAAGAAGACCAGGCCGAGGTGCCCGACCTCTTCGGTGACGAAATGCTCAACATGAAGGGGTTTCTATTCTATGGATTGGTCTTCTACTTCGATTCTCCACACCTACGCCCAACTCAGGCTGATGGATCAGATATAGGGGCTAAGGCGTCAGACGCAGTACCCACGAACCTGCCATCGCCGTGCAGTGAAGCATTAGCTCTCTTCGCAGGCGCACATGTCATCCCATCGACATATCCAACCCTCGCCCCTTTGCCTTCGCACCTCAAGTCGACGATTACGCACATCATCACGAGCCCAGGCTCAGACTTGGTGGATCTCCGACGCCAGGTCTCGAGATGGGACACGCGCAAGATTCCCATGATTGTCAGACGTGAGTGGATCGATGTGTGTTGGAATGAGAGCACGCGGGTCGATGAGGGGGCTTATATTGCGAGGTAGATACCATGCATGGGCCTGATCTAGTGAGCAAAAGGAGAGGGTAGACAGGTCGGCCGTTTCCCTCCTGAAATTTATGTAGATAGATTTGTTAGGGAAAGAGCACGCAAGAAGGGCTCGAGGGTTGCGCTTGGTCTGGATAAACAGAACGGCCTGGCATATTATCTCTCGTCCTCGGGTAGACTGAGAAAAGTATCTTATCTTTTCGCCCCGAGTAATATCAATTCTTTCGAACACTTGTGCGTAGGTCTGCCTATTCAAACTTCAGGCAGCGTTGAATGGTAATTTTGTGAATCGTGAAATTCATTCCCCATTCTTTCTCCCTTTCTGGGTTGGGCTGGCTACCTGGCTATATAGCTGATACAAACAGGAGTACATGTTCTTTTGGTGTCGTGACTTTGAAAGTGAAAGTGAAAGTGAAAGTGAATATGCTAGAGTAATGCTGATGGTAGTGTAGTATACAGCGCTCATCTTGGTATCGAGAATAGCAGTGCAAGTGCATGGTAGTGCAAAATGTGGCTGGCGCTTAAGATTCAAAAAATACTCCCGAATGCCTGTGGGCTTCATTCACAAATCGTCGACAGACCAGCTCGTCCACCTCTCACTACCGGCTACTTTCGCCTTCTTCCCTGTGGTTGTTGTTGTTGTTGTTGTCGGATGGCCGTCTTTAACTTTCTCGACGCCGTCGTCTATGGGCGGCAGCCACAGCTTGGCTCGCCCGACAGCGTCGTCGGCCAACTTGCCATTCTTGCGCATGTTCATCTCACACACGAAGACGCGCAGAAAGTCACAGTTTTCTCGCGGTTCGCGCGGTCGTGGCTGACCCGAGCCCGCAGGTTGATTGGCGCCATTGCCGTTTCCGGATGACGCCTCGGGCCCTTCCCAGAGGGCTTGGGCGGCGCGGAATTTGTTCGAGGGCGTCCCGTCGGGCTCGAGCCATGTCGGCGGGGAAGAGGCGTGAGCTGTGCGGATGGTGGACGGGATACAGGTTGCGAGAGGCACCACAGAGGGTAGTTGTGATGGTGTGCTCGTGTACGAGGGAAATGGGGCACGGTCGCCGACATTAGATCGCTGAGACTGATATTTCCGCTTAATCTTCAATTTTGGTTTCGCATCGGAGGGTAGATATAAGGAGCGCGAGGGTTTCTCGTCGACCCAGAAGTGGAGTTGAGCTGGTGAGTCTGGAGGTACGAAGGTATTTGGATTCAGATAGCGTCTTAGGGCAGCGGATGGCGGTTCGTTTGAAGGTGGAGGCCGGCGATCGTCAGTTAGCGAGGGCCGAAATTCGAAAACAGATCTGGTGAGATAATCGTCGGGTTGGATCAAGGGAGGATTGGTAGTGATGTTGGATACTGTCTGAGCAGCGGACTTGAGGGCTCTCAAAGACGCTGTTAGACTTGATTTGAAAGAACTCTGCCTTTTCTCGATCGGTCCAAGTTTTCTCTTAAGTCGGGAAGGAGGCGAAATTGCCAGATCTGGTGTTGAGGTTCCGCTGTCATGGTCTTCCTCGTCCATTGGCATTAAGGGGTGTTCGTTACTGCAGTCCTCGGAGCTTGCCATCTGGCGTAATCGGTGATCGGAGGGAGACCTCACTGTCATGGGTGAAAGGCTGCTGAAATCGTCCGCCGATGACAGAGAAGGCATTGACTCCGCTGAAAGCGATCTGGCAGAAAGTATACCAGCATCAAGGCCCTCACTGCCCACTATCATTTGTCCTTCGACAAAACCATCGATGGCACCAAACAGGCCCTCAAATTGCGGGTTTGTCCAGCTCCCCGACACGCTTCCATCATTGCTGGACTGCACGTCGTCTCTCAAAAGCTTACTGAAATCGGCAACATAGTCGACATTCGGGAGTCGTTGACTTGGCCTTTGTCGGGGTTTCCTCCGGATGGGAATATTTGTGGTCGACAAGATATCTTGAGCAGATTGCTTCCTCCTTGGGGCTTGTTTTGGTTGAGGGCTCGGGGCTGATGTTGGCACTTGTAGAGTTGAAGGGCCGGGTCTTCGAGGGTTTAATTGGATTCGTGGTGCTGTCCTTGCAGGGATCTTGACAGGATCCGAGCCTGGTTGGTATGTGGAAGTTGCTCGTTCTTCGGAGAGACTTTGGGATAGCGCGGAGCGAGCAGGAGGTGAGCGAGATGGCGAGGTTTGGCCCTTCCGCTTGGAAAATCCATCCTTCTCTTTTTCATTGAAGTGGGCTTGCCGTTGGCTTTGCGCCAAGGGGTTCGCGGCGAAGGATCGAGGAACCATCATCATGGTGACCGGGGTTGGCAGATGGCGGAAGGGTGATAAAGGATGTGCTGAATTCAGAGATCACTCAGATTTCCGTACACTCAGATATAGGCGACATGCCTGAGTAAGGACTGAGCGTGGGATGTACTCAGGGACAGGTCAGCCCAGTCGCTGATAGGCACTCGATAT
>JANSVK010000195.1:0-60364 GCA_030068005.1 Cladophialophora exuberans | reverse complement strand
GCAAGCCATTAAGTTGAGGTGAAATTTTGTGTCCGGGATGGAAGTTAGAGAGAGGCGGGCGCGCGAGGCGTTTTGGAGATGAGAGCACGTGTTCGCTAGGTGGACGAGAGGCATGGTGATGAGCCTCGGGAGGGTGGTGGATGGGCTGAGGCCCGAGCGTGGCGTTGTAACGCAGATGTGAGGGAGGAGATGGCAGGAGTGTCAGGCTCTCTAGGGAAATGAAGTTCTCTCGAGCTAGCCGGGCTTTGGAGACGCGTTCTTGGTGGTGTACGGAGTCGACGTTGGGCGGAGTTTGCGGCTGCCAAAAGACTTCAGCGGCAGAATGGTAAGCTTTGCGCGAAAAAGAGAGGTGTTTGACTGCAAGTGCCCAAAAGTTGACCAGCGTCTCCGAAAATCGCAAAGATGCAGTGCCAAGCTCTCACGGCTCTGGATTGGACACATGCAAGGACTCTCAACTCACTTTCAGATTGTACAAGGACATAGTCTTCTCCTCGAGCTCTTGTTGCTTTCTTGGAACTAATTAGTTTCGCCTTTCATAGTCTAATATCCGCGACAGAGACCGGCTTATCAAGTTCTAGAAGTCCACGGCTGATTGTGTCCGGCCTTTTTGCGTCTAACTGGGATCGGCAGGCCGCGACGTGCGACGTTGCAGTCCCTTTGCATGAGCTTGGTTGTCTATGAGTCAACAGCGAAATATAAACACGAGCCTGGACGCTCCTTCCCTTGGTTTAATCTCCATCGGCGTTGACAACATATCGCTTAGCCCTTCCAGGTTGCTCAGGTTTGTTTGCTTTCCACACATTAAAAATGCACGTCCGCCCAGCCCAGGCCAGCGATCTCCCTTACCTGGCCACTATCGGGAGAGATGCATTTTTCGACGATGAACTCTTTAAATTTCTGGCTCCTTTTCGTCATCAGCATCCAGAATGTCTCCGGATCGGCTTCCTCAAACGAGCAAAGAAGAGGCTTCATGATGGCCATCTTGTTCTAGTTGCTGTATCGGACGAGGAGGACTCCTGGGGGGATGGCAAGGAGAAAATTGTGGGCACCTTATCTGCCATCCCGACCAAACAGGAGGAACAGCACAAGAAGACATCCTGGTTCTCCTGGCTCGAGCTGCACCTTCTCCGGCTAGAGGACCTCATCGAGTGGTACACTTTCGCCGATCGCTCGATTTCTCGCTCTGCATGGTTGCAATTCCTCAAAACCGTATCTGGACGAGGACCACTGGCCGATGTCAAGGAGTATTGGGATCTCGACCACTTGTCCGTCGATCCAGCACATCACGGCAAAGGGATTGGCAAAGCTCTGGTCAGGCATGTTCAAGAATTTGCAACGAATGACAATCTGCCTGTTATTCTTGTTGCTAGTAACCAGGGGTACCCATTTTATAAAAAGTTGGGTTTCATCGACAAAGGCGCGTTCGAGATGGGGCCAGGCCAGGTTAACCAGGCCATGATTTGGTACCCAGCCGATACGTAGATCGTTGGCACCGCCAAAAGAGCAGTGTCCCTCCGGGCGAAATTCGAGCATTTGAATTTGACTCGAGGATCTCTTGTGTGCCGAGTCGGCCCACAGAGGTCATTTCCAAATCCACGATCACTCAAAATCACGTCCTGCACGCTGCGGCAGTCCCCGAGGAGGTGAACCGTGCACAGCACTCTGTCCGGAAACGAATCTTGCTCGACAAACGAAAATTCTGCCCGAAGGAGCCTGGCACCAGAACAAAGAACTCTGGCCTGTCCTTGCATGCTCGACGCCGACGGCGTTCCAGCGTTTTTGGAGATCAATCCTGCTTGAACGGCGGTTCTTGCCAAAAAAGAAAAAACCTATGATTATACAACAATATTACCACGCTTATCCTGACTCTAGGCTTGCTCAAGCACTCGACATGGACAGTCATATAAATCCGACCCACCAACAACTACCAATCTTTATTTGAAGCACGACCCACACGCAGCCCGTCCAAAGCTGCAATCCCGACGTGTTCTAAGAGCTCTCAGTCCATTATGCTTTCGACGGATCCAAACGAAGAGTTTCCAGTGAATGCGACGAATTTTGGCGTCGAGTTTGATCTAGTTTTGGCGTTCAAGGAGGAACTTCTAAGATTTATTATATCCAAATATTGTCTCCATGCCGACCTCGTCAGGAAATTTGCAGATTATGACCATCGTCAGTTTCTGTCAACAACACACCTCGATGCCATATTGCCACCATCGGCCCCCGGTCGCGATACCCATCCTGGGCACTCCACGTATCAGGATCAGACTTGACCCGCAAAAACCACCTGGACCTGGACATGTTCAATATCCAGAGCAAGAATGGAAAACAGTGGCTCCGACGGTTGATAATGGAGCCTCTTCTCATCGCCAAGAACAGGCTCGAAGCAGAAGGACTTGGCTCGAACGTTGTGGGATGGCTCGGTGGTGAGAACGGTCACTCGAACAACCCTGATCAAAGCGTGGCCTTTCCTGCCATGGGTGGCGAAGATCACACCGTCATGCTTCACCAACGTAATGCGGACTACAGCAAGTGGACTCTAACGAATGACCACACACTTCTCGGCGTCCTCGAAAGTCAACTGCGGGAGCATTTGAGAAGTCGAAGAATACCCGAAGATGAACTTGTAGACTGGGACAGCTATGGCCTGGAGATGATCTCTCGAATCTTCGAGCTTCAAAGAAAGGAGGATGCTTTGGCAGAGTGCGGGAGATACCTGAATGCACTGGACGGGCAAGAAACGTCGATCCTCGGATCAATCTGGTGTGGTACGCACGTGCACATTGGTTTCAACTTCGACAGCCCGGAAGATATGCCTATGCTACTGCTTCAGCACCTTGCGTATATCCTAGTCTCAAAAGAGGACCTCCTGAAGTTCAGGAAAACGATGCTGGAATTTATTGGCGATGAGCAAACCAGAAAACCCATCCCCAATGGTGATGACGCGGAGTTTTCGTGGGGTGTAGGCAAAGTTAGTGTTGAGCGGAATGGCATGTTGGCTAAAGTTGTTCTTGATGCCAGCGTCGCGAATTCCAAACTTTCCATTGACGAGAGTGAAATGGGATAGTGACGGGGAAGATCTTTGTTTTCCTGAGAATAAAGAGCAGGCACTTCGCCATCAGTGACGGGCGGTGTTGCCTGTCCAGGATTGTCGAGAAAGGGCGCCATGACTACTACGCCGTAAGGCTCTTCCACTGTTGTTTTGATCTGACCTGAAGACTTGGTCTAGTTGTCCAGCGTCTGAAGCTAGCGGGAATGGGCAAGATATAACCCAACCAATGTTTAGTCTCCGGATTTCATATTGACAACATGTTCAGGACTCCGTGCAAGTATCCAATGTCCGGCAAGTCGAAAGGCAGACTCCTGTCACCTTGAGAAACCCAGGCTAGATCAGAAGGAGGTTGCTGATTCAGGCAGGCTTCTGGTCGCGGGGCCTGGATCAGAGACTGTAGAGATCTGCGGCTTCATCACCAGCCTTTTGCCAAAGTACCTGTACCCTAAACAAACTGATGCTCGAGGAGCCGCCGAGCGATGCCGGCTCTCGGCAAGCCTCTCTGGGTATGCCGATGACAGTTGTAATATTACATGTGAATACAGCCGGCTTTTGCCGACCCTCGGCATCCACGTAGATAGGGAAGCACCAGGTGTATAGGGTATAGTGATCAATCAGATAGCACAAATGCTGAACTCTAGGAGCCTCAGCCTCATCTTATAAGCAGTCTTCCCTGTCTCGGGGCGCATTTAGCGCGCTAAGAGGAAGCGTTCACAGCGCTTCTAGCCTGTAGAGTAAGGTACACTCTAACGCGTATGCGACCTCACTTTAAAGCTAGGGAGCATAGTGCTAAGTTGTTAGAGAGAGATACTTCACTCTTCAACTTATTATAGTAGAGGGGTGGTATATAGCTCTTATATCGCAGGCGCGCTACAATGCTTATATAGGTCCTGATTAATTCCTTATTCTCTCTGTCTTACTTACGGATTTTATGAGGAGGCGCAAGGGCGGCAGACAGTACTTTGACTGATTCAGCAGAATAATCTCCTGTCATACTAGTCTAGATAGAGCACTGTTGATCGATGTGTTGCGGCTTCAAGGGTCGTCGAGGGTGGTTATAAAAATGGTGGACACATTAAATTAGTTGAGGAAAGTGAGGTTCACAATTTGCACTATAACACCAACATATCCCGCCCAATCAGAGTACGGCACCGCATTGACCTCTCCATGCAAGTCTTGACAACCCCTGAAAACCATAAGGCTGTGAGCCATATCCATGCTGGCTCTAATGTGACTCCTGTGCGAACAGGTGAAAAGTACCAGGATTTAGGGTTAATTGGCCAGGTCCGTAGTATGGGGTGTTTATCTCACCGCTGCGAAGGAGTGGCCTCCCAGTGGTATACAGCATGCCTGAATCTGTCTCCAGCAAGCCTCTCCTCGTAAAGTTATGCGGTTGGAAATGCCTCAGGCATGATTTGTCAACCGTCGCTTCTTCGCCGTAGAAGCTGTACCTGAGCCGTGGCAGGCATCGAGATCCCTTCTTCGCCTGGATGGAGGAGGGTCGGCTTCAGATACTGTATGTGGCTGATTAGGTTCTCCGAAGCCACTGGATCAGTAACGGTGTAATTCTGTACTGTATGGACAGATTTAGAAAAAATCATCTAACTTTTGAATCCTGCAATCTTTCGGCTTCAGCTACTCTTCTGACTCGATTGATCCAACCGATCGTATTGCGGTCTGGGTCTTGAAGCTGGAGTAAAAGTTCCACTTGTGGGAGCATCCCATTGGCTTCCGACGGGGGAGTTTGCGGGGTTACCAAATTGGGCCAAAAAGTCCAAAAAGTATCAACCACACGTACCATCAACCCTTATCACCACCATTTGTATCTCGGCCACTCACAGAATCACCGACATCAGGAAACCATCCCGATGGGGAAAATTTTCGTCAGGTTGCTGCAGGTGGATGCCCCTATTGGGATGCAGCGCCTCTTGGACGAGCAAGAGGGTCAGTGGCATATGTTGGAAATGCCGTAAGAAGGTCATGGGTTGGGCGAGCTCCTGCAACGAACGGGCTGATAAATAATGTGCCACCTTCTTCGCATCCGTCTACACATACTACGTACTGACAAGAAGTATTTTTTGAAACTTGACTCGTTCTCCCATCGTTAATTTTACGAATCCTTCCCACAAATGGCTATCCTCAACTATCTGGGCTTGGGAGCCCCGGCGCCAGCGACCAAGAGCAATCCGAAGGCACCTGTCCGAGCTCTTCCCGCCAGCTGGTACACGTCAGAAGAGATGTACCAACTTGAAAGACGAGCCATCTTTTCCAAACGATGGATGCTCATCACACACAAGGCGAGACTCAGCCAAGCCGGCGACTACCTGAAGTTCGATGTTGCTGGCTACGAGTTTGTCTTGTGCCGGGACCGAAAGGGGGACATCAACGGATTCCACAACGTCTGCCGCCACCGTGCATATCCTGTCGTCCAGGGTCAAGAGGGCACCGCCAAGATCTTTGCCTGCAAGTACCATGGCTGGTCATACGGGCTCGATGGCAAACTGGCAAAGGCACCCAAGTACGACGAGTTGGAAGGCTTCGATAAGTCACAAAACGGCCTGTTCCGCATCCATGTCCGTGTCGATGCGAGTGGCTTCGTCTGGGTCAATCTCGACAGCAAGGAGATTCCCGAAGTACCGTGGGAGGAGGATTTCAGCGGTGTCGACACGCAAGAGCGCTACAAGGTCTACAACTTTGACGACTACGTTCTTGACCATGAGTACAAGCTCGATGGTGCATACAATTGGAAGATCTTGGCCGACAATTTCAACGAGTGCTACCACTGTCCGACCGCTCATCCCGACATCCCCACGCTCGCCGACATCGAGACCCACGATGTCGCCGGCGTTGACGGGTACATCAAGCATCAGTCCGTCCCGACGGAGGAACAAAAGAAGCTTGGGATGGCCATCGCCAGTACCTATTTCTTCCCCAACGTCTCCATTTCAGTTTTGTAAGTTGGACCCGTCTGCACACAGACACTGGAACGTTCGTCGCTAATGAAGACGTCACAGGCCACACTTCATCATGCTTCAGCGTTTCCTTCCCAACGGGCCCAAGAGCTCGTCCATGCACTACCAGATCTTCCGCAACAAAAATTCCTCCTCCGAAGATTTTCAACGCATCCACCAGCTCTATGCCAAAGTGGTGTCGGAAGATAAGATTCTCTGCGAACTCTCGCAGAGGAACCTGAACGCCGGCATCTTCGTGAACGGCCAAATGCACCCCCGGCTCGAGAAAGGGCCTTTGTACTTCCAGCAGCGAGCACGCGAGGTGATCCGGGAGCACGCGGAGCGGGAGAAGGGAGCCAAGCAAGAGATCTGGCCTGCTCAGCAAGCACTGCCAGGTGATGCTATTGTGAGTAAGGAGGACGTCGAGCTGTGTACCGGTTTGAGCTGCCAGCCCAACCAGGTAGGTCTAGCCTGGTGAGAGTATGTGAGACAACACATCCGGTCGATTAGCTGCAACATTCATTGGTCGTTTATGATGTCTTTATGATGCAGTGGGCGCATAGGGTGCCTGCTTCGGGTGCCGTAGTAGAAGAAACTGAAAGAAGGGTTTCCAAATTGGCTATTCGCGAATGGAGTTTGCTTTTTCCTGGGAATCACATCACATCACATAGCGTAGGATAGTATGGCACAGCCATGTAAGTTTTCTGTCAGAAGCAATCAATTCACACTCTCTCGATACTTTTTTCTTCTGCTCGCTATCTTTTCGTCCCTACAACCCTCTGCGATTAGTGATGATCCAAAACACCCGCTATCTTTGGCAAATTTCCACAGATAAGAAGACGGGGTGACACTTGACGACATTATCATGGTCAATCTCGGCGTCAGTAGCTATAGAGGCCATCTGGTGGCCTCGGAACAACTTGGAAGAGGCGAAGAAGTCCCAGGCTAGTGCTGATCTCGTATTAATTGGAGGATCACATGGGGGATCGGGTAGCCGCACTTTTTCACCCATTTGGATTAATGGTGGCCGGGGAAGCCCAAGCTTTAGCCTTGCATTAGCAGGGGCCAATTAGTCGACTCCGCCACGGCCGCAGACTGGAGGACGGTTCAGCACTCTCTCTATAAGACCCACCGGTGGTCCAGGCGTAGTCGAGCTTCCTCTTTGCCCTTATGCTCCCGCTCATTCACACACACACACACACACACACACACACTCTCTCTCTCTCTCTCTCTCTCTCTCTCTCTCTCTCTCTCTGGCGCTCTTCCTCCTGGAAAATTCAATTCCACCAGAGGGCACAATGCTGGACGGCAAGGAAGACAAGACTGTCGTCAGCATGCCCGACCTCGAAAACTCGGTCAGCTACAACAACAATGACGACGTCGGTGGCGTTGAAAACGTCGATGGCCTGCACCGCTCGCTCAGTAACCGCCAAATTCAATGGTTGGCCCTCGGAGGCTCGATCGGCACGGCCTTGTTCGTCAGCATCGGCTGGGGTCTGATCGAAGGCGGACCGGGCTCCTTGTTCATCGCATTCGTCTTTTACAGCATGGTCATCGGCAGCATCAACAGCGGCCTGGCGGAGATGACGGTGTACATGCCTGTGTCGGGCGCCTTCCTCAGGTTTGCAGGCAAGTGGGTCGACGACGCCTGGGGCTTCATGGCTGGCTGGAATTTCTTCCTCTACGAGGCCATCCTGATCCCCTTTGAAATCTCGGCGCTCACGCTCGTCCTGTCCTTCTGGCGTGACGACATCCCGGTGTGGGCGGTCTGTCTGACCTGCATCATCCTCTACGGTATTATCAACGTCTTCGCCGTCCGCTGGTACGGCGAGGCCGAATTCTGGCTGTCCTCCGGCAAGCTCATCCTCATCTTCATCCTGTACTTCTTCACCTTCATCACCATGGTCGGCGGGAATCCCAAACACGACGCCTACGGATTTCGCTATTGGCGGGACCCCGGCTCGTTTGCCGAGTACATCACGACGGGCTCACTGGGAAGATTCGAGGGATTCCTGGGTGCCCTTTTCGTGGCCGCCTTCACCGTCTGCGGTCCCGAGTACATTTCCATGGTGGCTGGAGAGGCCGTTTATCCTCGTATCACCATCAAGATGGCCTTCAAGACAGTGTAGGTTTTTTTCCCCAGACAAAAGTCTCCCCCCTTCCCGGGGGGCAAGAAATATTCCCTCCTGAAATGGTAATATTGACCCTCTATTTCCCTGCTTCAGGTACTGGCGTTTTGGTGCCTTCTTCATCCTCGGAGCGCTGTGCGTCGGCATTGTCCTACCGTACAACGACCAAACACTCATCGACAACCTCAGCACCAAAGGCGGCTCCAACGGCGCGGCATCCGCGTACGTGATTGCCATGCAAAACATGGGCATCTATGGACTGCCCAACCTGGTCAACGCCCTGCTCGTCACGAGCATTTTCTCCGCTGGCAACACCTACTGCTACATGGCGACCCGGTCGTTGTACAGCCTGTCTCTTCAAGGCCAGGCGCCGAGGTTCCTGCGTGCCACCTCCAAGTCGGGCATCCCCTACTACTGCCTCATCATCACCATGGCCTTCCCGTTCCTCAGCTTTCTCCAGGTCAGCGCCAGCTCGGCGCAAGCGTTGAAGTGGCTGGTCAACCTGATCACCGCGTCCCAGGAGATTAACTACATTGTCATGGGCACCACGTACCTGTTCTTCTACCGAGCACTGAAGGCGCAAGGGATCGATCGTCGCACTTTGCCTTATCGAGGTACGTTTTTTGTTCGCTGTGTTCTTCTCCCCCCCCGGGCCGGGGTGAGGCTGCCTCATTGTCCAAAAAACTAACTGGTGCGTGATAAAATAGGCTGGGGCCAGCCCTATGTCAACATCTTCGGCCTGACATTTGTCACCATCGTGGTCTTCATCCAAGGCTACACCGTCTTCCTTGCCGGCAACTGGGACGTGGGTAACTTCTTCACCTACTACACCATGATCTTCGCATGTGCCGTTTTCTTCCTGGGCTGGAAGCTGCTCAAACGGACCAAGTTTGTCCCTGCCGCGACAGCGGATCTGGTCTGGGAAAAGCCTGTCATTGACGCCTATGAAGAGAGCAGGGACCCTCCCCTGGGTCTGTGGGAAGATGTCTGGGTCTCATTCCTCGCCACGGTGCGGATCCAGAAATGGTTCAACAGACGACGGACGAGTGTGGTCAGGTCCCGAAGAGGTAGTGTCGAGAGGGTGGGCGACCCCATCATGTCCGAGAAGTAAGTGCTCGGCCAAGAATCGAACGGGGGACAGATAGCAGGAAGTTTGGACGGACGTGGAAAATGACCAGGTCTTCAAATGTGGGCGGAACGCAATCATGAATCTCTATTGTCTTTTGTCCCGAAAAAAGCCATTGTGAGAATACCACCGGCGGAAGATGATCCCAGGAGCGCCAGTGTTCATTCTACCTGCTGCCAATATTGGGCGCCAAACAGATCCCATTCTCATGCCAATCGCTTTGAAGAACAAGACCCAAAAAGAACCCACAATTTGAAAACACTATTCATCGCATTCATCCCAGCATAACTGGAGCCTGTCAGCGCCGCCATCACGAAGGGGTAGTATGATGAATGAAAAGCTGATCCGACGGGGTCCCAGAAACTCACCTTCCCACTCCCACTCCTTCAAAACACCTAACCAATGCAAATTCCCTCGAACTGTGTAAGCCAGGTTGCCCGCACGAGTGATGTTGTCCACTCCCTTCTTGAATGCCAACGAATCTGGGAAATCGGATGCGGGCGAGGTGATCTTGGTCGTTGAATCACATCGACAACGACGGCTGCCTTGCTCGCCTTCATTCGGAAATGCAGCTGACCCGCCCGCCGCTGTTGAGGTATCCGTTGTAGGACTGATTCCTGAGGAACTAAGCCGGTAAGCGCCACAGCTCGGGCAAACTCCTAATTGCGCTTCAAACGCGTCCCTCCTCCGCCAGACCTCCTGGCAGACTTTCTTACATTTGTCCAATTTTGCGAGGGGCATTCGCTTGTACATGTGATCCCATCGCTGACAGATCCAATCGCGATCTTCTTCGTCGAAAGCCTCACCCCCAATTGCCATGAACGGGAAAGTGTGTACGATCATCGTTGGGGAGGTCACGGGGATGGTTGCAAGGTAGATGGAGACTTTCTCTGCCATTTCCCAAAACGAATGGACCCACGGAAGTTCCGGTACTGCCTGTCTAAGTAGCAGCAGGGCCGTCCAGCGATAAGCTTCAGCCGTCTGGATGGCATCAGAGATGTGCGGAGTGAGACCTCCTGCCCGCCGCGGATCAAACGATGGACTCCAACCTTCGATGGCCATCCGCAGTTCTGCGCCCCGGGAGATTATGGATGCTGAGTTGTGTTTCTCTGACCTTTGTCGAACGGCTCGGATGATATCGGTCAGATTCCCGATCAGTGGGAACAGCGTGATGGCACAACCCAGTAGGGGGTCAAGCTGATGTTCCATTGGCAAAGCATCAAGCTCAATGTAGGCGGTCATGAAGTCTACCCCAACAGGTCCACCACCATGTGAGGTTGCCAAGCGCATCATGACATCCTTGTACATCCAAGTGTGTACCAGGAACTTCAGGCGGTCCAGATCGTCACCCGTAAGGTTCGTCGCCTGATGCAGGTGGAAAGCATCTCGAACAAGCTGTCCGGCAATTCGGACATGCTCGATACCCGGAGAATTGGGTTCGAAGTCCCATCCTTCTGCAAAGGCGAGAGCCAATCTAGTGGCTAGAGACTGCTCAAGAGATAGGTCAGCCTTGCTTTTGGTTTCAGCAAGAGCCTGCAAGCTGGCTTTGGAATGACTCAAGCCAGTCGCGCGTAATTGCGGTTGCGAATTACTCAAGAACAAATAAGTCATGGCCGCAAGAGCATGGAACAGCGCTGGACAATTGTCAGCCAATGGCCACACATGAACTCGCCATGGATTGGTGGTATGATCGTCCTTGATGGAAAGAGCAGCGCAGAGCTGATTATCGAAAAGATGCTTGACCATAACCGGAGTATCCGACAGAGAGGCGGGCTGCTTGCTCAGGACATTGCGGACGTCGGGCCTTTCGAGTTGCGTATTCTGCTGACCCGGGGCAGACGCAGCTGCGCTGTGCAAGCCATCGGATGACCGCGGGATACTCACAACGTCATGCGGAATATCCACCAAGTCCTGCGGCCTGTAGCCTGTAGAGAAGATCGAGTCGGCGAAGCTGGATGATTTTTCAATGTCCGTGTCGGTATTTGCCGTGGTCATCAAGGGAAGCGTACGATGGGCGACGTGTTCCAATGACTGGCCAGGCGGCGTGTTGGCGAGGAAACCTAAGTTCGTAGGCACATGAAATTCGATGTTTTCGTCACCGAGGAAGAAGTCAGTATCGAAGTCGACGGTTGTAAAGTCGAACAATTGGCCATGCTGCAACGAAGGCCCGAGCGTCTCTCGCGATATCGGCGGTGTGCTGTTGATCCTAGTCGTTTCCACTATCAAGCTCGTGTCGGGTTGCATGGGCAAAGTTGTCGTCGGGTCGTTAGGCGTAGCATCTTTGTATAAGGGCCGAGATACACCTTCCGCAGACAAGGCCTCGGAGCCTTGAGATCGCCTTTCTGAAAACCAGTCAGCGCCACGGTGCACATACTCAGATCGGTACACCGGGCGTGGCTCGAGGAGTGTGTACATACTATCAGACTGCCTCTCTTCCTTCGGCTGATCGCCCACCAACTTCCACTTCAGTTCCCTCGAGTACCCACCGCATTCGACACCTCGATCTCTGCATTGAAAGCAGGACGGTTTCGATTCTGGAAGCCGTCAGCAGGTCCACTGATACACTCGTATCTGCAGCAGGAAAAAAATTATTGTAGGCGAGAGACGAGAGACCCTGTCGGTCTGACACGAAACCAATCTCGAAATGCAGAGCAGTGACCGCAGGAAGGACGATGTTGCCTAACCCCATGGCGGAGACTTACCATCACATTTCATGCGCCGCGCTCTGCATGTGTTGCAGCCTGACACCGCATGCATTAGCACAATTCAGGTCATGGCGTGCCTGGTAACCGATGCATCAACAACAAACGGCAGCCTCCAAACAAAGAGCACAGCATACCGGCACGGCTTTTGGGCTGTCTACGCTTCGATATGGCGGCTTCTTGCCTGGGCTCGCCATTGCTGCTTGTAGACCTAGGTGTGTGAGGACGATTTAGGCGCGGGACCTCTGCCCTGGGCATGGAAATGATGCCGAGTGACGTCGAAAGCGGCAGAGGCAGATGGCATTCGAATTGGCGGCTCGGATGATAAATTCATATGAGAGATGCAATGGTGATGGACATGTATCTTGGGCGGTCTCGACGACGTCGTGCAAAGGGGCGAACAATATGGGGTGGAAGGAAGGGATCGTCAGGTTCTGAAGTCACGCTACGATATTGTGCGCCGATAAGAGTCGCGCAAGCTGTCAGGTCCAGCATGCCCTCTTCCCTACAAGCGATAAGGCGGATTCCGGTGGCAATTCAACGCGGACCAATGGGTACGTGGGCGATCATACTTTGGTAGCGATCTAACCGAACGAGGCCAGGCCAGGAAGGGTTGCGGGGGTTTGGGGTCAGGAGGATGTCTGGGTTCTAGTGTCATCCAGGACAAGCATGCCTATATAGGTTTGGTATGCCGATAACAGATTCGTGGTCGTCTCCTGGCTCGCCCTACCAACTGCCGGTAGTTGAGTGCTGCCCCGGCACCCACCAGGCAAGCCTTACCCCATGACGGCACTCGTAAATCACAGCGGCATTTGGTGACCTGTCACCTCGAGGCTGATGGCCTTTTTTCATCTACACCGATGTCAGTAGGCGCAATCATGGATTTGCAACGAGGAAGATAGGACACTGTAAGGCACGAAAACGACAGGACATTACGGGGTGCACGGGCTCCGCTTCGCCTATCTGATCCCGCGAGTCTGAGGCTAAACCTACCTGGCGTCAGAGGGCACGAGCTGAGACCGCACCACCGACACATGTGTTTGTTCTTTTCGTACACAAGAAGTAGGCTTTCTCTATAGACTGGCACACTAAAGTCCCGATTGCTATTCCCATAACGAGGACCGAGTCACTTCAAACGTTCTTTAAAAGCACTACAAATTGCTGGGATACAGCACCGTGTCTAGCCGGTTGAACTCCTCTTTGAGTGTTCGAGGCGACACAAATCGTCGCAACGAGTCGGCGCTTCCAGCCTTGTCGTTGGTACCACTCCCTCGGGCGCCGCCGAACGACTGCTGGCCGATGACTGCCCCGGTCGTCTTGCAATTGGTGTAAAAGTTCCCGGCCGCGTAGCGGAGCTTGTCCTCTGCCTTGGCGATGGCGATAGGATCGTTGGCGAAGATTGCTCCAGTGAGAGCGAAGCCGCCGCCTTGCTCGTCAATTCTTTCGAGTAACTTGTCGAATTCGGCGTCATCATACACGTAGACCAATAGGACGGGGCCGAAAAGCTCCTGGTCGAAGAGATGGTGGTCGAGAGTGTTGGACACGTACACAGTAGGCTCAATATAATAGCCTTTACTGCCGTCGTAGTTCCCACCAGCGATCCGTTCTAGCCGCGAGTCTTCATTGGCCGTTTTGATGACCTTGGTGATACGGTCGAAAGCAGGTTTGTTGATGACCGGACCGAGAAAATTCCCAAAGTCCTCGGGGTCGCCCATTTTAGTCTGCTTGAGATGGTCCTGAAGCTCTCCGAGGAACTCGGAAGCACGGCTCTTAGGTAGGTAGATTCGTGAGCATGCCGAACACTTTTGTCCCGAGTACTCAAAAGACGCTCGCATGGTGTGCTTCACCGCGTTGCCAATGTCCGCGGACGAGTGCACCAGGTGGAAGTTCTTGCCCGAGGTCTCGGCCACCATACGCGGAAAGTCTTTGTATTTCTTCGTGGCGACGCCTTCTGCGGCCTTGTGATACAGGCTCCGGAAGATGTCGGAAGAGCCTGTAAAGTTGAGAGCCGCGAATCGAGGGTGGTCGAAGACTGTCTTTGTGATCATTTCCGCGTCGCCATTGACAAACTGGACGACGTTCGGCGGAAGACCAGCCTCCAAAAGGATCTTGTAGACGAGGTAACTGGCATAGACCGAAGCGGGCGAGGGCTTCCAGACGACAACATTCCCTAGCAGCGCAGGTCCGGATAGCAGGTTGCCGCCAATGGCAGTAAAGTTGAATGGCGAGACGGCATACACGAAACCTTCGAGAGGGCGCCAATCTGTTCGACCAGCATGCCCTGGGGCAGTCAGGGTGGGCTGTCTGTCGTAGATGTCCTGCACAAAGGATACGTTGAAGCGGAAGAAGTCGGCCAGTTCGGCAGCAGCATCGATCTCTGCTTGCCACGCGTTCTTGCCCTGGCCCAGCATCGTGGCGGCCATCAGTTCGAAACGATACTTGGTCGACACCAGCTCGGCCGCCCGAAGAAAGATGGCGGCCCTGTCAAAGAACGGGGTCGCCTGCCAGTCACGCTTTGCTTCAAGGGCAGCTTCGATGGCCACCGAGACATCCTCCTGGGTGGCGAGCGTGTACTTTGCCAACACGTTCGCGTGCTCGGCCGGCATATGCTGAGACACTTGATCCCTGCTTGGGCTGGCGACTGGCTGACCATTGCGGAAGGATGGCACCGAGACTGGAAGCTGGGACCGAAGATGTTTTAAGGCTTCTTCCAGCTTCTGCCGTTCGGGCGATGCTTTGGCATAGTGCAGCTTGAACCCTTTAGCATTTTTTCCATGGAGAAAAGACACGGGGTTGGACCTACATTTTGCTCATTAAATGGCTTGGGGATTTTGTGGGAGCCAGCGGTGGCTATCGATCTTGAAAAGACTGTTACTGGTTGTATTCTGTTGGTAACGGCATTGGTGCATTTGTGACCCAAGATCCGTCTGGAAGCTATCTCACCGGCTCGTTGCATGGTGATTGCAGTGATGGGCGAGTGAGTATTGTGGTGTACGTAACGTTCTACAATCCAGTGGTAACTGATCAGATGGCTTCGACAATTTGTGCCCTAAGTAGGCTCCTGGATTGATGTGCACATCTTTGTTGCGCCAGGGTCGTTGCTTGCATCGCTTGCCATTCCGACCGTCGATATCCGTAGCCGAGCCGAAAGGTGTCCTATCCTGTCCTATCGTGGTAATTACGAGTGGCGTTGGCGGGATGCATCGGAGCATGAGCCGTAGCGTCTTTTCGGGATCTACAATCCATCCCAGCCCGGTGACAGACACTGCTGCGGGCAGTCCATAGCTCGCTCGAGGACAATCACAGGAGAGAGTCGGTCGCTCGATTGTGGTGCTACTCGAGCCAGCACTCTAGATACACCTTCTCGTCAGGACAAGGACTAGGCGTGCAGGAAGACGAAAGATGAGCAAAGCGAAAGGGGAACGAGCTTTGAGCCCGTCACTAGGTGTTATAGGATGCGGTAAGAAGACCAGCTACGCGATATCTTGCCTTCACCGTCGCCTCGGCTGATGCATCCTTAGGAAGCCTGGGCACGGCCATCCTTCGTGGTCTCCTCAGTGCAGAGAACCCAAGTATCACGCCCACAAAGGTTCTGGCCACTGTTGCCTCGAAATCATCCGCCGACGCGCTTACGGGGACACTACGCAGCTTATCCAGCGAGACAGACATCCGAGTCTCTTATGGTCGCAATGTGTCGGTTGCTGATAAATGCAACGTCATCATCCTCGCGTGTCCGCCAGACTTGATGTCGACAGCGCTGGGCGAGGATGGAATGCAGGATGCTCTTCGAGGGAAACTATTGATCAGTGTGCTTGCAGGAGTCACCACGGCCAGCATACGGAGCGCCATCTCTGGAGGCCAGGAGTCGCGTGTGGATGATTGCTGCGTCGTGAGAGCACTGCCGAACCTGGCGGTCGCCCAACATGCATCGGCGACGGCCATCGAAACGGCCGTCCCTGCTCTTCCTGCCGACAAAGCAGATGTGGTATCGACCATCTTCGAGCAGTTGGGCGGGACCGTGTATCTGCCAGCTTCGCTCATGGACGCCAGCACGGTGGTGTGTGGCTCCACACCGGCCTTTCTCGCCCTCTTCATCGATGGACTCATCGACGGGGCGGTGGCAGCGGGCGTGCCACGAACCAAGGCCAATGCGATGACGACTCTAGTCCTGGCCAGTACAGCTGCGCTGCTGCACGAGGGACAGCGTGCCTCGACCCTGAGAGAGTCTGTTTGCGCCATGCCAGGATGCACCATCCAAGGAAGCATCGCTCTCGAACAAGGCGGGGTCAGGGGCACCGCGGCAGCAACCATGAAACTGGCCATTGAGGCCGCCAGCAAGCTTGGGTGATTCGACTTCTCCGAATGCCTCTCCTCGAGCTTCCTAGCGCATTCATGTAGCTGTACTGACCTAGATTTATATCTAAGACGTGTCTAGGGAAAAGGCACAAATGCCAACTCATAACCTATCATTTCTCATGCTATCGGGATAGCCTCATTCTTCGCCACAACTCCTGTCTCAGTTGATCCGCTCCTTCTTTCATCCTGTCCGCTGCACCGCGATTTTCCACCAGCCTGCGCAAAAGGTATTGCATGCATTCCTGAATCGAGCCCCACGTCAGGCATTTATAGACCTTGGGCACAAACACGGTCTGGCCGGTGGCGTTGCGCTTGGTGATTGCGTCCTCTCCACGCTGGATGAGCTCACACCCAATGTCATCCGCCATACCCTGAAGCTGCGCGAACTCGGCCTGAACTCTGAGCTTCGAATCGGCGGCCAGCTCGTCCGCCAGTTGTGCGGCTCGACGAACCGTCTGCGTGTTGTGACCCGCGCACAGAAGATCATATCGCAAGTCCGGATTGGATTCGAACACTGGGAAGTCCCGCCCCCGAAGCAAATCCTCGACGATGCTGTCATAGCACTGGTCCGTCTCCGGTTTCGTGTCGTGGATGTTCTCTCGCGCATCGATGGCGATATAGGCTCCACGAACAAGCTTGATCGCCGACCTCCAACCTTCATCGGATGCAGCCTGCAGTTGGCGTTGGACCTTGCTCCTGGCCGACTTGAGATAGGCCTGGACCGTGTTGTACACGAGGGACTTCTCGCCGCGGTTGTATTTGCGCATCATATCGAAAGTCCAGCGGTCAATCGACGTTTGGAATACATGCTGCTCGGAATCGATCCAGATCCGGCAGTCCTTGGAAGCGGCCTTCCGGCAGATCTCGTCCATGGCTTCGACAAAGGCAGGAGGGGCATCCTCTCCGTTCATAAGTGCCTTGGTGATTTGCAGGCCGGCTCCCGTCAACTTGATGCCCAACCAGTCGCCGTGTTGAGTCAGGTCGAGAGTGCTCAGATTCCCTTCTTTCCATTCCTCGACTTCGGCCTCCATGGTCGACTTCTTGCCCAAGTAGCCGTGGAATCCACTCTCGGCACTGAACTGGACTTCTTTACCATAGCAAAGCACAACACCCGAGAACCCTAGCTGCTTGATGGCGCTGGATGTGGCTCGAATTTCTGCCGCGTTCGTGCCGGCGCAAAACTGGTCATAGATGACCGGCCGGATTACTGCCCGTATCACAAGGTTCTTGTCCGGGTTCAGGAGCGTCGAGTGTGAATTGGCAATCTTGGAGAAGATGGCCAGTCCCGGCTTGAACAGCAGCGGTGAAGTGAAGAAAAGACTCAGGAAAAGACTCCGAACGACGGTCGAAGTTGGTAGACGAGCGAGAGGGGAGCGAGACAGCTCAGTGGGCTTTACCGGCACATCAGTCGCTTTGGGGAAGGGCGTTTCAGCCTTGACGGCCCAATTGCTCTGATGTGCGACCTGCCATCTGCCGGCAAGAAGGACTCGCTGGGAGGCAAGGATCGTAGTGCCATTGGCGCGGCAAAGTGTGAGTATTAATTTGTTTCTGACCATGATGCTCTAATGGACCTGGGTCGGTCAGTTGTGATCCTTGGAAACTTCCATCTAATAACATAGATGACATCTGGGAGAACATAGACTGCGCTTAGACCAGCCGTGGTCTCGTGCAATGAGCTACTCATCTCTGCCGATATCCAGTCGGTTCACTACTACAGAAGTGAGGGGTTCATCGATCTTCCACTGGGCCCGGCCACAACTAACCCTATGATTGAGTAGCTGCACGGATAAATCATCTCCAAAAGGCTACAAAGTCCAGTTCGCGAATGTCTGGTGGTCTAGAAGACTCTTCTGCAGTAGACCTCCTAGGCGACGTCCGTACGGGTCGGGAGTGAGATAAGTAGATCGGTCATGGGTACCGTTATCGAGACTCCCCAGCGGAATGGCTAGCCGATATCCGCTGATTCCTACTAGGATTTCAGAGGTGCATGCAGCAACATACACACAATCAGCTTGGTTGAGCCCTTCCTCGTACGACACACGGAAACGCGACTCAAGGTATGATATTATGGGCAGTAATCCGTACCGACACAGATGCTCAGCATCGTCCTCTGCGGAAAAAGCCAATGCCGCTGTGCCAGTAAGTACACAGGGACACAGCTACTACTTTGTCGGGCATCTGCCGGATGAGTGAACATCTGACTATAGAGACTGGCAACCGCCGGTCGACTAAGCCGACTGTCTGTTCCACATTGCTGTCCTGCTTAGTTTGTTACGTGCTAATTGGAGGACCCTGTCGTCATCCATTCTATACCGTCCAGATCCAAGCCATCGGCCACCGTCATCAACTGGTCAGCTGTGAAAGTGGTCCGCCATATTGCATCGTCGAGGAATTCATACCCAAAGTGTGAGGCGCCGGGCCCCGTGTCTTCGCTCGGATTCCTCATGGTCGAACCTTTCTGCGCTTCAGCGATTCCACCTAGACCTTGATCTTCGAGGATGCTCGAGTTTGGGCCCAAAGACGTGGGCATTGGGTAGAAGAATTCTTGTAGCTGCAACATTTCTGTCTTACGTGCGGCCGCTTGCAGATGCCCTTGCAGTATCAGCTCGTCGAGTATTCCGTAGACCATGTCTAGCCACGGCTGAGGGGTGGCGAGCAGCTCGCGATCCACGAATGGTGCCAGTAGCGAGGTCATCCCGGCCGCAAACGCCGCCTCAAGATCAAACGGCAGAAAACTTTCTGCAACATATGAGCATTAAAGGACATGAGTGATACGGTCCACTTACCCAACAAAGTTTGCTCTTTTAGTCTCTTCAGGACCGCCACAATGTGCTGAGAAGACTCGACACACATCTGCAGCAAAGTCCACGTGCTGGCCGAGGAAGAAATCATGTCATGTACTTCATTGGGTTTATCCAGCCGTCTCTTCAATATACTGAACAACAACGGCCTGATGGCAACCACGACACACTGAACGATATTGGTTAGACACCTGGAAAAGACCGAAATAGGACAAGACCTACCTGATGGTGCAAAAGGTGTAAATGGGCTGATAGGCGCGAGATTCCCGAAACAGAACCGCTGGTGGGAAGGTCGAATGATTTCTTGAGCTGATCAGTCACGCCGGCCGTGGCCTTCAAGGCATTCCTGGTGCTCGATATGAACGTTCTGCTCAAGCGTCCTTCCGTGCCGTACACAGCTGTTGACAATGTTAGTTCAGCACGCCCGGAAAGGGCTGGCAACCTTACAGTTCATGATCTGTGACAGTATTCCAGAAAGCTTGACATTGAGTTCCAAAGCCAGACTCTTTTGTGATGACATGGAGAAAGCGGGGAGAGATGCGCTGATATCATCGTCCCTCAATCCTACCGGCACACCCATCAAGGACGACATCTGCCTATCGAGGATGTACACTGTCCACCATACATTACGGCATCGTTGGACGTATTCTTGGTCCAAGCCGACGTCTTGCATGTTCGTGTGCATGCCCTCTGCGAGCGCTATTCGCAATGCCTGGCCGATCTGGTGATGGTCTCAGTAGATAGACGATTGAGAGGGATTAGAATGACGTACCACACTATAAGCCGCCGAGCGAAAATCGAGACACTGCAGGTAGAGTGCTTGGCAGCAAAGAACCTCTACTGCCTGAACGGGTTGAGTATAAAGAAAAGTAATGTCTGGCATCACTTTCATGGCGTGAACAAAATACTCTGCTCCTCGAGGTCTGCGGCCGTCGTTTTGACGAGACACAAATACCTTGCCAAAGGCCAGCAGTATGAGGAAATGGACGTACCAGAGCCCCACGGGCTTCTTCACATTGGGTGTTGTCTGATGGAATTCGGTGAACTTGAGCATGAAAGATGCTTCATCGAACAGGTGAAACATTTGACCACAGTGAAACTTGACAGCATTGATCAAATAGATGGCATAGTCACTCGAGGGCAACAGAGGCTCTTCGGATATGAGATGATCCCTCTGGCCATCCCAACCCAGATCATACATTGTCCCATCGAACCATGTGCTTTGCGTGGGTGCAGGTTGACCGGCGAGCTTATCATAGGCCATACTGAGAACTCGGCGGGTAAAAGCCCAATTCGAGGACGTGCCGAGATAATCTGGAAAGCATAAGCCATAGCCAAGTACGAATGAGGCCATGGGTGCTACGCACAAGGTCGGCCAGTGCTGTCAGCAAGATACTGCGGCGCATGGCTCGAGAATGGATTTGTCAGTTGTGCAGAGGGTGTCTCACGTCCAGAGTCCGAAGCAGACGGACGATCGTTAGAAGATCCATGAGGCCCAGGGGCAATGGCAGTTGTCCTTTGGGTGTCTTGCCTAGGCAATTCTAAAGGGACGGCTTGACGATATTAGCATTCGGTTTCGACATCAGGAACGCACATACAGGACTCTGGATCAGCATCGTCGAGATGGGTCTGCCTCGTACTGTCTTCTAGAGGTGGTTGTAAGGTGTTGGGGTCCGTAGCCCCGTGTCCCTCCGCTCGCCGTTCGAGTTCGTCGAGAAACCTGGCGAGTTAGAGGGCATAATCATGGCTTTTCGGCTCGGGGCAGGAGTACTCTCGGGATACGAGGACTTTTTGTACCCTTCCCTCGAAATTGCAGGGCATGTTCCTCTTGGTACATTGCTCGCATGGTTGGTTGCCCGAGCAGCGAATCTTTTGCTGACGACACCGATGGCATCTAGGCAGTTGGTGTGTCAGCCTCTTGCTCCTTTTCTTCGGACCGTCAGACTAATCACGCACGCATTTGAGACTCGTTTCCGAATGCCACTTTTCTGGCGATCCGACGGCGGCGGGGTCATTGTGTTTCGGAGGTGATAGCGAATAATTTGCGGGCCTTTCAAGACCGAAGCTGTTCGCACGACCAAGGGTCAGTATTCCGATGAAGGGAACCAGCTGCTCGTGTAGATTGCCGGATCATCTCTGGGTCAAGCGATAGTCGGATGCAGCCTCCCTTGACACGGAATCTGATGCATCTTGGTCTACGAGTTCCTCTGGGCCAATCGAGTGTGGGGTAATTGGGCCTACGAATGTAGACGTTGGTCCGGACACGCCTAAACCGTTTCGACCAAAAAGTCCGCCAAACACTACACCGCACCCGTGGTTCAGCAGCGTCTGGGCCACCACAAACACGTCTTGGCCATCCCATGGTGCTGGAAGACCTGAGCGGTCGAGATGCATGCTCGTCCTCGAGGGAGCCCTACGGCACGGAGAATTCCTGGAGGACAGCGCATGCAATACATCAACTAGATTGTCTAGAGCGCAAGGTTCTGTCAAACGCCTGCTGATCTCGGCAACGTATCTTGCAAATCGTAATTAGTGCTGTTTCCATTGTAGTTGGTGCTTGAAATATCCCGGGCTTCTCGCCATCACACACGTCACAGTCTCGCCTTGAGCATGCGATTCTGCTCTTGGATCACCGATTGAATCTCCTTGGTCGTGCCAATCCTCCACGATACCGCATCACCCCAGTCTTGGATTCCCTCTTCGCGGTCAGCACTCTGGCGAAACTGCCACCGTGGCAACTTCTGCCGACCGTTCTTGAGCAGGTCAAGAACCCATGATCCCGCAATGGGCATCATCTTGAACCCATGCCCAGAGTCTCCGGTCATCACAACCACGGATCGGTTCGTTTCCGGAACGAAATCAATGCAGTACTCGGAATCAGCCGTATCAGCGAACCAGCACATTTTCTGTTCCACAAACGGCCGGTCAGCCAGCCAGGGCAACGTTTCTCTCAGCAATTGCCGCATCTTGGCCTCGTCTTCGGCCGGGACGTAGTCCTGCGGGGGCGGCAAAGCATCAAGAGGAGGCAACGAGATGCCTGTCGTCTTGTCTGTATTGATGTATCCGGCTCCTAGGGGGCAGATCTTGAAGAGCTTGGTCACCGGATCTGGCTCGAAGAAAAAGCCCAGGTCCCGCACATTGAGGACGGGAATGCCTCGCAGGAGATCGCACTCTGCGTCCGTCAATTGCACATGCGCCACGGACCACGATTTCGCGATGCTGAAGCGACCAACTTTGGGGAGGATTTCGGCTTGGAAGGCTCCAAGGCAGGAGATGACCAGTTGGGCCTGGTGAATAGTTCCATCTGCCATCCTGACCGCTGTGCAGCGTCGAGACGCCCCGGTCCCGTCGTAGAGCAGTTCATTGGCCTTGCCATGCTGAGGCCCGAGGATAAATTTGACCCCTCGGCCGGCCAGATGATGATGGATGCCTTTGAGCGCATTGGCAGAATGAGCGTAGCCGGCATGGCGATTGAGATAGCCTTTGAAGCCTGTCATCGGGCCACGGAATTGCCAGAACAGTTTTCGAAAGTCTTCCGGCTTGCCCAATGGCGAAACGGATGATTTGATCACCGGGTGGTCCTTGATTGATGCCAACGCTTCGCGCAAGTGCTTCGTGGCCTTTTCAGGAGCTCGTCCCGTGGCCGCTACCACGTACCCGGGTTGGTGATAATATGGGCCAAAGAGAGGCGTTTTCCAGCCCTCGATGCTTTGCTGGCGAAGTCTTAGTCCACAGATCACGCTACCAAAGGGAATCGTCTTACCAAGGCCAATTCTGTGTAAAACGGGTCCTCATATTCGGGTCGGACAATCTTGTTCAGATCGTGCGCAGCTGAATAACTAGAAGGGATCTCGTCGGCCTTGTCAAACACGGTTATATTGGTGTAACCCGCATCTGTGAGATGGAGCGCTGTTGACAAGCCCCATGTGCCGGAACCAAGGATCGCAATGGCCGAGCTTTTGTCCTCCATCATCTTAGGAAGCGGGATCTAGAGATCAAATGCAATGAAAAGTGTCGTTAAGCGGTTGGTCGTCCAAGAAAAACCGCGATTGTTATATCGACTGCTGTTGGAATCTCAAGTTAAGGATGGCCACGAACGGCAAGACGGAGAGCTAGCACCGCTACGAGCCACTAGCCTCACATGCGGTCTCCGTGGGATGTACTGTGAGATGTCACTATCGCGCTATCTGATGGCATACGCTTTAGTCCAGGCTCGGGTAACGTTGGCAATGCCTCGGATCGCGCTTTGATGCCCTATCAAGTCAAGTCGGGCTGTGATCCCGCGGCTATTCCTCGGGACGACTTTATTGAGCGGCAAATTGGTGCGTCGGCGAGTTGACACTTCGCCTCTTTTGCCCTCCTTGACACGCATCAATCCTTGAGAGCCGGTGGCATAGGCCGCAAGGCTCTCATGTGGTCTCGGGTCGCTTGCCCGTGCCCCATCCCCCGGAGTGCAGGTTGTGGAAGGAAATTGCCGTATTTGGCCATTAATTGCGGATATAGTCGTTGTGCACTTCATCCAAGCATGCGGAGATACAGCGGATGTGCTGAACAATATGTGACGAGCGCCGAAGCATTGAATGGTTCCCCAGTACCGCGGAATCCTCCTCAAACAGGACCATGTCAGAATTGTATCTCGCTGCGCAGAAGCCAGAACAAACCCCGAAACCTTCGCCCAGATTCCCTTCAGATGTGAGCAAAGTACCCTTGCTGTCCCCCAAGGACGCTCTGGCCGGCTGTGCGGGTGGTGTCGTTGCTGTTCTTCTTGGGCAGCCCTTCGACCTGATTCGCGTCCACCTACAAACCAGCAAGTCGCGCAGTGTTTTTTCCGTGGTGCGAGACACATGGGTTCAAGAAGGCCCGTTAGCATTCTACAAGGGCGCGGCCGTGCCATTTCTCGGCGCAGGTGTGTCGGTCAGCATTCAGTTCTTCACCTTCCACTCTTTACGACAGGCCTTTGAGAATCGAAATCCAGGAAAGCAACTGTCACTGGCCCATACTTATTTGTGTGGCGGTGCGGCAGGGATTGTTAACAGTTTCATCTCCAGTCCGAGCGAACACATTCGGACGAGACTACAGCTTCAGCCGGCGGGCGCTGGGCGGCTGTATGATGGCCCCAGGGACTGCATACGGCAGATTGTTGCGAAAGCTGGATGGAGAGGCATCTTCAAGGCGTACCCGATCGCGACCCTCAAAGAGTTCCAGGCGTTTGGGTGTTACTTTACAGCATTCGAGGCCAGCATAACAGGGCTGGGTTATCTGCGCAGTAAACAGCGCAAGGATATGACCATCTGGGAGACAATCCCGTGTGGCGCCTTGGGAGGGATTGCATTCTGGGTGGGAAGTTTTCCGCTCGACGTTGTGAAGACGCGGTTACAGAACGATAAGTTCGGCGCCGAAGCCAAGTATCACAACACCCGCGCGGCGTTTGTCGATGTCTGGCGGGAAGCCGGCATAAGGGGTTTCTGGCGTGGGCTGTCCACTACCTTGGTGAGGACCTCTCTGTCATCTGCTGGTTGCTTCACCGTGTAAGTATAGCCCTTGTTCTCGGGAATTCAAGACTGACAAAAGCGGCGCAGCGTGGAGCAAGTTAGGAAACTAGGATAATTCACCACCTCACTCTGTGCTTTAGATATAGAGAGAATTAAGTTTGTGGCAACTATTTTAGCGGGTAGCCTTAAAGGTATTAGGAATAGCGAAAGGCATTAAAGAGCCGGGTGTTACGTCGTTTCGCTCCACCTAGGGCGTCACAATACGTAGGGTTTCTTGGTAGGTAGGAAGTACAGGAGGAACAATGTCACTGAGAGTGTATAGTATAGAGCGAGCTGATATACTAGAAGCGAATTAATCACAACCCAAAACGTAGGGGTATAATCATGAACGAAGTTGACTACACAGTAAAGCTATGAAATGACCGCGTACATATAGGCGTGTTATTCCTAGGCTCTTCTGGGCTCTCATGGCTCTGTCTTGTGAGCCATCGGAGCCCTTGGGGCCCGCTAGCTCCCTAGGCTCGGTGGGCATGGAGTCAGGAGAGAAGTAGAGCCATCTATTACATAACCTAGGGGGTTCCTTGTTACGTGCGCCACATATTTTAGCGTCAACTGGCTGTCGTCACAGCTTTGTCTGCGGCCTCATAAGAGGCCTGATTCGTAATACTTTCTCCCTCCTAGATTCGTTCGTTGTCCTTAAACGTATAGAAGGTGAGTCATCCTCGGTAGCCTGCCCATCCCTCCTCTTTTTCTGATCATGGCTCATTATGCCGCAGTATCATCCGCGAAAACGATCTAATTTCTTCACCCTCTGCCGTCTTAACACTGCAAAATGAAGCGCCTCTCTTAGGGTCAAGCAACTAAACATGGGTCTATGTTCTTGATGTCATGAGCAGAATCTCGTCTGCTATATAATTAAAGGTTATGTAAAATGTAATAACCGTATCTCGTTCGACGTGAGATACTGTGATGGTGTTACGAACCGACCTTATGCGGCCTGCAAGACAGGCAACCATGCCGAACCAACCGTCAGCCTCACGAACAAGGCTGGGGAAGTAAGTCACGTGACAGCTCAGTTGTGCTCAGCGCGATCAGTGTGCTCAGCACTGAGCATGCTGAGCATGGCCGAGCACACTGAGCAACTATTGGTTATATATACAGGGCTTGACGCCCACTTCTATAGACGAGTGTAGTCAACCTCGTTACCGATCCTACCCCTACCAGCGGAGTAGAATCACCTGAACACCCGACACGTCTACTGTTCAAGCATACAGTTCTAGCCCTGTAACTGCACTTGCCCCGCTTATCAGTGAACGATAAGTCTGACGAAGCCATCCGGTTCAGATCTTAACAAAAGACCGGCTCGTTCTCGCAGGGTGGAGGAGGTAACGTGCTGTGGTGCGTCTCCAGGGAACCCCCCCAGAAGAAACCCCCATCGAGCCTCGTTTTGGGCCCTCGCTAAAACTTGACAGTCTGGAGGAGGGACGACTTTTGGGCCACTGCCCCGATGTGGTCAGCAAGGTGAGCTGGCCCAGCCGAGCCTGAGCCGACGTTGAGCCGGACGTGAGCCAGCCTGAGCAAAAGTGGCGCGAGGTCACGTGGGTCTGAAGGTGGACGGGCGTCGAGATTCCGGTGGTGAAACAGGCAATTTGACGTCGGAATCTCGACACGAGTACTTTCCATTTCCATCTTTGGACCTGGGCACATCCTAAGCCTCGCCGCTTCAATCACTACAATACTGGTATCACCTGCGAGCTCACTTTGATCAATGCGAGGAAGCAGAGGTCAGTGGTAGGGGGAGTGAAGCTGTCAGAGCAGGCGTATGGTACTCGAGAATTCCATCGACTTTTGGCATGTTGATGGATCCGATTCCGTGCCCGCGATGACGGAACCTCTTCAGACTTGTCTACTAGGGAATCTGACACATTTCCTCCTTCGCAACGAAAGAAGACTTTGATCACCAAGAAGCACGTAGAAGAGCGGGAAATCTTTGAGATCCTGATAGATCCTCAATCCCCATTCAGAGTCACTATTACCGGAGCCATCAGCTTGAAGAGCCTTGGCGGTCAATGCCGCCGCTTTTGGAGGGTTTTCCCCTTGATGCCACCTTCGCAAATCAACTTAGCTTCTCATTCACCACGCAAACTATCACTGGGGACCAGAAACAGCCCACTCTCAGAAATAGCAGGTGATCCGTTCAACCTCCTCGAAAACGATGGGTGCCTTCTAGTTATGGCGCCTCGAGAGACCTAGAAAGAAGGGTCCGTCTGGATTTCCTCACACTACCATATAGAGAGAGAGAGAGAGTCGGCCAAATTCGACTCCAACCGAATCCCATCTCCTATCTCCTCATATATTCTAGCGACTCTACCTAACTTTGATGTCTGGATCGAACGTCGAGAGTTTCATCACTTCACTTCCCATGAGAAATTCCTCTCCCGGCCTTCCCGTTCTACTTATAAATCGCATCATGGATGACAGACATGGAGGACACTTTAAACGGGACTAGTGCATTTAGGAGATAGCCTATCTACTCCTTATCAATTCATCGACAATCCCCCCTATTCTCCTCCTGAGCCAGAGAATTTCAGGAAAAGGACATCTGCCACCTCGTCAAGAACATTGTCCTTGTACCACCCCATGATGCGATCCAATTTCAGAAAGAGCTCCGCCAACTCATACCCGGCTCTAATTTGAATGCGGTTCATTTTGTACCGATATTGGAAATAGTGAACCCAGAGGTCAAGGATGTCTCCCTCAACCGACATGGAGAAGACGAGCGGCGTTTGACCATTTTCTCCCGGAATGAAACAGTTGTTTCCAAACGCCTTCATGAGTTGTCGTTGGTGGTTGACTATGTAGCAGCCGGCTCGAGAAGTTTGGTAGTGTGCCGAGGCCATTGGCTTTCCCGTCGTGTATCCTTTCCCTTCGATGACGAGAAACGGATATCGAAGTGCAATAGCTGTGGCTCTAGTGGGTGTGAAGCAGAGTTCTTGCTGACTGTTTAAATTGTCCAGGTATTCTTTGGCGATTTCCTCGTCGAGGCCACGCTGAACCAGTGCCTGACATATCGTATCGCGGTGGAAGCCAAACATCACGTCCGGAAAAGGAGTTGGAATAGCAGCTTTTTTTGATGAAGGTATAGTCGACTGTGGTGGTGGTGAAGGAGGAGGAGGAGGAGGAGGGGAGGATTTCAGCCTAGCAGATCTTCGCAGGGAAGATTGTGGCTTCATCGGCTGTAACTGCAATGGAGAGACGCTTCTTCGTTGTCGCTTACGAGGTCGATTGGATTGGCTTCGAGGTCTCGTACCAGCATTCAAGGATTGCTGCGGAGGCTGCGAAAGTTGTGAAGGCTGCGAAAACCGCGGAAGACTCCGGAGAGGCGGCCGAAGCTTGATGCTCAGTTCTAAGTCGAAGTTAGTGCTAACCTCGAGTTGCAGAAGATATCAAGAAGCAGTATCAGTGTCATACCAGCTTTTCTTGCGACAGCGAAGATTCCGTCTGAATCCAATTCCCGGAGAGTATGGACGATTGACTCGATCCAGTCATCTTCTCTTTCGCCGGCTCCGAGACGTGAGAAGTTTCTGGACAGATTGTTAGCTATCGTGGTGACTTCCTCTCTTCTCTCATCAGATTGTTCGCGCGCCCAGATGATGTCTAATTGAGACTGAATTTCCGGAGAGGGTGGCTCAAAGAGCGTGACGACGCCGGCGGATCTTAGATTGTCGAGAAGAGCATCGAGACCAAGAGACCTCGACGACGACGACGAACCCGACAGCGAAGGAGGCCGTAAAGAACCCGGAGGACGCTCGGAGGATGTCATCTTGTTGAATCTCTTCAGATTCCTGCGGGTGAGCGGCGCATGTTGACGCCCTTGGGTGGCAAGGGTCGCAGGTCGAGGACGCGAAAGTGGAGGTGAATACTCGACCACGCTTTGCTGCGAGTCTTTGTTTTGAGGGCGAGTAACGCTGCTGGAGTTACTCATCTTTCACTTCACTTAACGATGCGCGCTCAGGTGAACGGAAATGTGAGAAGAAGCGTGATCCAAGAAACTAATAGCCCATTGACTGTAGCTATTATACCCCGAGATCACTAATAAAGGGATCCACTAACTATTCCGACAATTGGAATGTCAGGTTTGTTTTCAAGACCACCGGATCCGGCGTGGAATTTCCCCCAATTCTTGCAAATGTCCCTGACTCGATGCTTTGTTCACTCCCCAATGTTGCGCGTCTGTTCGTGATCCCCTTCTTGGTCTCGTGGACCGGTTGAACGCGTCTTAGATGTTGACGATCCAGTGGCTGTAGGTGCTTTCGTATATAGCTTGGTGTTTCTCCCGCGCAAGCCATTGAACCCGGCGACAAGGGTCTCGGGGATAAGGTGACAATATAGGGCATTGGCCCCGTTCTCCCAGGTTCTGAGGGTTTTAAGGATGTTGAGAATACGCGACTCTGGACCGAGACAGCTGCCGTCAGTGGTTCTTTGATAACCCGGTAGCCTTCGAAATTGACGGCTAACCTTGTACATACGCGCTTGCCCCCTATTGGGGATCAGGTACACGAATTAATACCTGCGTCTGTCCGAGTGTGACTCGATCGCCTTGGGCGACCAGTTCCTTGGCACACTTACGTAAGGTATAATAACCACCTGGAGGCCTCTACGGACAACGTAAGGCTCCTGACACGTGCATGTAGCCTACATAGTCTGACGGTCCCCCGGACCCTTCTAAAATGCGACATGTCCTCCAACTCGAGCCATGTCGAAGCACGACCAGTGCGTCAGAGCGAACAGAGTTGAGAGAGAACAACAAGTTGGAAGGGAAGAGAAGAGAGAGTTAAGATGGGAGACGCCGTCAAAAGCGGCCGGCAGGCCGCCGAGTCTCAGGATGTTGAGGTCCGTGACGAGGAGAAAGGCATTCGCTTCGACATAAGCATTGATAGCGCAAAGATTGGTGTATGATTTCCCAAACCCAAAATCGATTAATCATGTACGTAGCTCCCAATGGTAAGTAATGATATCCAAAAAAAAAGGGTATTCGTCCTCATTCACAAAAGCTCAAGCTCAGACTCAAACTTCAGATTCATGTCCGCGAATTTCCATTCCCACCGCCACTACCACCACTACCACCACCTCCTCCATTGCCAGAACTTCCATTATTGTTGTTGTTATTGTTGCTGTTCACATTCTTGACTCTGGTCGCATTGCTCTTGTCACTGCCTCCTTTGCCCAGCATATCTTTGCACTCGTCACAATACCACTTGGCGCTCTTGGGCACGCTCTTGAGGCCGATGCAGCCCAGGTGGAACCACTGGCGCGGACAATCGTCGTGGTCGCACGCCACCATCTCGCCGTAGCTCACGCCGTTGCAGTAGCAGTAGCGCTCCTCGTCTTCCTCGGCCACGTCGCGGTCTTCGTCATCGGCTTCGGCGCCTGCGCTGACGCCCGCAAGATCTACGTCCTCAGCAAGGTGACTGTGAGTGATGACGTCACGCTCGGACGGGGTGGAGGACTTGGTGGGCACGTCTGCGTCGTCCTTTAGCCGTTGGGTGTTGCTGGTCGTGCTGGCCGTGGAAGGGAAAGAGAGACTGCCGCTCTTCTTGTGTGTACGCTTCATCGGCAGTCCCTTGGGCGATAACGAGTCGTGAAGACCGTGGTCCTTCACCCTCGATCGAGGAGGCCTCTTCGGTTTAGAGCTGGCATTCCCGTTCGCTGAAGTTGACTCCGAGGCATCGGCATCCGCAAACGTGCTGACAACGGGTGTGGATGTTTTCGAGCTCCTACCTCTACCAATCCGCTCACTCTTGAACGTATCCGTCTGCAGAGATGGCAGACGAGGTGATGGGACCACCTTGGTGGATACCTCGTCCCGTAACTCGGCTCTGGTGGTTTCTCTGGGTCTGTCTGAGGGAAGAGCACCTGACATGACACTACCAACGGCCGGTCCATTGACGCTTCCGAGTTCGTCCTCTGTTGTCGGGTCGCTTTTATCTGTCTTTATCTCTTTGCGTTTACTCTCCAGATCGCTGATGGCCTTGCCAGTGCCTGCACCCACACCGTTCAACTCTGTGGTGTTTATCACGTTACTGTTATTACCAGTTCGGTTGGACATTAAGGAAGAAGGTCGACCACCCTTGGCGCTGTCGATGGTATTGGTGGAATTTTGGCGTCCTCGGTTCGTCGCTGGACGCACGGAGGACAGGGCAGGGCTTCGCTTGTAGGCTTCTTTTCCCGCAGGCCCTGCGAGGGGGGATGAGGCAAGTTTTGGAGAGTCTTGGGTCGCTGCGTTGATCCTGTAGTTCAAAAGGTTAGCATTTCCTCTAGAATGCAGGGTTCAGAACTCACCTCTTCCTGGCTAGAGTCATCGCCGTCGCTGACGCTTTTCTCTTTTTGCCATTGTCCTGCAGTGAACTTTCTCTTGACATTGGCCGTCCGCCGAGCGCACTACTAGTGGAGCGTTCCATGGCCACACCTCCGAGTGCCGATTTTTCTGGTCTCTTCCGCTTCCCAGGGCCAGCGGCAGAGATTCCCAGTCCGGCAGGATCGGGAACGGTTTCGACTGCGCGTCTCTTTCCATTAGTGGTAGTCTTCCGCGGAGGAGGTCGCGAGTCGTCAAAGTCGGAATCCACATGGTGAACTGCGGCCCTTTGTCTTCGAACAGCTTCTCTTCTGTCTTGGCTGCGATGGGCAGCGTCACTCTCCTGCAGGGCACCCAGGCCTCCGACAGCCTCTTTCCGGGTCGCATTGACGGCCGATTTCTTTGTGGTAGGATTCGTCTCTGTATACGCCCAGTGTCTCAGGCTACCCAGCCTTGCTTCTTCTGAGACTTCATCGGTGATGTGTGGCCAAATGCGATCGAGTCTCCGGACGTGCCTAGCGATTTCTTCGTTGGCGTTGTTTATGACATGATTCTTTTCGTCCATGGTAACCATAATAGCTGAGAGGGTTTGTCTGAGAGTATGGTACTGCTGTCTGCGATGGAGGATGACAGGGTCAGCCGAGCGGGCAGAGGCGAGCGAGGCATTGTCAAACGAGGCACCAGCGACGCTGTTGACTTCGCTGCTAATAGGAAGATCATCGGTGACGGACGAAGCAGTCAGAGCTTGAGTTGTTGTAGCTACAGGTCTTGTTGTCATCGTGGCAGCATCGGCGTTGCACTGATCCAAGATGTGTCGTAAACTCTCCTCAGGACCCCACGCTTTTGCATCCACCTCTTTCAACAAAGAGGTGTGTCTGCGAAACTCCCGTGGCAAGGCGGAGATGGCATCCGCGAAATGACTGATAGCAGGGTACATGCCGTAGGATTCGTAGGGGGTGGGATTTTGGAATGCGAAGGCGGTGGAGGAGGTAGGCACAGGAGGGCCATTGTTGGAGACAAGCGAGTTCTGGCGTGGCAGGGTCGGTCCAGCTCCTTTGGAGGCTCGGGCTGGGTTGGTTCGAGTAAGTCTGGAAGGGCCGCCTCGTACGTTGGAGGTGCCCAGGACAGTGGTGGTCATTGTAGTCGAGGACATAGGGGAGGGGATGGGAGAAGGAAGAAGAGAGGGAGCTGTGCGTGGGTGATCAGCGGGTATAGGCTGGGGGAGGTCGCAGTGAATTTTCAAAGCATCTGGTTGCACAAGATGGTCGAGAGGTCTACAACATGTAAAGTAGAGGGTGTAGATGAAGGAGCAGCATCGTCCAAGGCGAAAATACAAAAGTGCAGTGGGGGAGAAATGAAGGAAATGTATGTGAATGAAATCGCCAGCCTGAGGCTTAAACTGCGCTGCGCTGCGACCTTGGGGATTGCGCGCGCCTCTCTTTGCTCTTTGCCCCGACTCTCCAATCATGACGGCCGGTGACATCAAAGTGGCCCGTACTGGCCAGTGAGCGCCCGTGGTGCCCCCCGATCCTTTTCGCGTGCCACTGGTATGGGTTCGGTACGGAGAAGCATTGCATTACTGTCCGACTGCTTGGCCGTTGAGCCTTTCAGGTTGGTTCTGGAGAATCTTGCGTCCTTCATGCTCAGCTTCACTTGCTGGTTCACGGTGACAAGTAGGAGTCGATACTTCATTGCACAAAACTTGAATATAGAGAAAAAAGAGTTCGTCAGTTTCGTCGCTAATACTCGGCCAACCAATACCCCTTCCTTTCCTAGTCAATGCCTGAACATCCTAACCCTAACCCATAGTTTCATTTCGTTGAATGCAATCTGTGCAAATACCACTAACGTCAACCTCCACAACCTTCGACCCTTCATAGCCACCCATCATCATTCTTGGCCAACGGTCCTTGCCCTCCACCTACATCCAGCGCCAGTTGCGGAGCTTCCTCAGTCTTCTTCTTTACTGGGCTCTTTCGTGGGCTCACGGTCTCTCTGGGCGGACCGGCTCTGACATCTTCCACTGGCCATCCGTCTGCTTTACTCGCCGAGACCCAACACTTCAAGCCTTCATGTACACCTCCATAGAACTTCTCCTTACACGTCCGAAGACTGCCACCCATGATCTTTTCGAATCCGGATTGCTTCAGATCCTCCCGCAGCGTGTTACGCTCCGCCGCGCTCGGCTGGCACGCAATCAGTCCGTTCAAGAGATCAAGATGAATTGCTAGGTACTGTGTTGCTTCCCATTCAACACCTCCGACATATGGCGCCGCTGGATGTGGGGGACGGGGAGTAGGGAAATGTGCGCTCCGATATTCCGAAGAACTGTCAACCTCGGCGATGGGGACGACGTTGAGATGATGCAGAAATATCCAGAATACTTCCTTGGTGACGTTGACAACTTCTTTGCACCAGACTCGATACGGCCGTGGAGTGTGCATTTGCGAAACGAAATCAAGAGGCTGCTTGCCATCCTCTGGAGCGGGGTCCTTGAGAAATCCAAGTATCGTCTCTGCACGTTTCTGCACTTTCTCTTGATTCGCTCCCGACACTGCTGACAAGTGAGCAAAGAGAAGCGATACTATAACTCCTCTCGTGGTGAATTCCGATGGACCTTTTCTCTCTGGATCGAAGAGCATTTGCAGCAGGGCAGGGAAAAATTCGCTTTCTACCTGCTCCAAACGTTGCAAGGCCAGAGACGTCGTACACAATCCCTTTAGGCACAACAAAGTTTCATGGAGCAGGTTGTCTTCGTGCTCCTCCCTCCATTCGATCTTGGCGATTCGATAGTAAAGTTGGAGGAGCTCGTCCATTCCACCTTTACTGACAAAATGATCGGTCCAGCTGATCGATTCATTTCTCAAAAGGATTCTCAACTTGTGCAGCTTGCTCACATCGACGAGCTCTGGCTTTTGAACTTCCCGCAGGTAGTGAATGAAATCTCCCGGGGTTGCCGCACTGTCCACAGGATTCAAGGAAGCCAGTGACACTGTTGAGGCCATAGCTCTGGATGAGGTCGGCCTAGAATTGGATAGGTCTGCCGACTTGTTGCGTGATTTGCTGCGTGATCGAGAAGACGACCCGGGTCTGTCTTGCTTGGTAGGAGTATCCTCGTCACGTTTAGTCAGAGTTAAGATGCGACTTCTAGGTCGGGATCGAGATCGAGATCGCTTCCCGTCCTTGCTATCTTCGCCTTCGCTTCTCGGTCGTTCATTTTCTTTTCTGTTGGAGCTCCTAGCTGATGATCGAACTCCAGAAGCTTCGCCGCCTGCTCCGGACGCTGTCGATGAGCCACTCCCGACTCGTTCGCCCTTCATCAGGCCTGCTTTGACGTCTGGTTTCAGATTTCGCATGTTATCACGCATGTTGTGAGGGATGTTTAGAGAATCCAACACCTTTTCGAAGGCCGAATCAAGTTCTTGCGGGCTGAGCGGTGTCACGGCGGTGGGAGTCTCTGGAACAGATCGAGTATCCTTTCGAGATTTCATGTTGAATCCCTGGATAGCCTCCAAGACTCTGGATCCTCGTTTGGCTTTGTTGTCTGTTTGAGACGACTCTGATGCCCGCGTGGAGAGGGGAGGGCGAACCTCGGGGGTACACGACGAGCTTGGCCGACTGATTGTTTGTTCTTTGTTTTGTGCTGACCTGACTTCATCCTTGACATCGTCATCGATATTCTCGGTGAATATGGAGCTTCTGCTAGATTTGTGCTCTAAAAATGGCCGCTGGGGTGGCTTGTAGTCAACTGATGATGGAGTTACTGGGCTATATCCATAGAAGTTTCTCTGCTCGGAGGGCCGGTATTCCGAGTAATCCTTCGGAGTGTAGAGTTTGATCTCCTCTTCCATGGTCCTTGTCTTTGACTGTGGGTACAATACGCTGCCCTCTGCAGTCTCCAATGGTTGAGTGGCAAACTGCGCCCAGATGGCAGTAGCACGCTCGGTTGGGGATGTCTTTGTGGGCGAGTGATTTGCCTGGGTGTTAGCTTCCTCTCTCAGATCTTTTTTGGATTTCCGTTTCAGCAGTCCCGAGAGATTGCTCGCCGATTTCACGCTCTTCAGGTTGGTGTCGGCTGCTCGCCCGTCTGAGGAAGACATGCTGCCACTATCAGCACCCTTCTCTTTGCCCAAGATCAATCCTTTCAGTGACACAGAACTGCCAGTTTTCTCGTGTCTAGGACGTGACTGTGGCCTTGAAGGTTTGCGTGCCTCATCGCTCGATTTGGTCGGGATTCGTTTGGGTGGAGGAGGAGAGTTGATATGTCGTTCTCCAAGAGGACTTGCGGAGTTGACTGCGTCACGATTGGACTGCTTCTGTGCTTTCGTAGGGCTCGAGTTCTCTTTCCATCGACCTCTCAGAACATCTCCAACGGAAGGAGTACGAGTGTGGTTCGGCTTTCGACCTCTCCGCTGAGGCTCGGGATCCTCGAATATTTGGGCAACTTGCTGCACGGACGGAGCCATGGTGAAGAGGGAAGATTAGGATATTTGGGCACGGTGCCCCAGTCAAACAAAGCTCATTATTGGGACACAAAACATGAAGAAGTCTGGTACTGGTACTGGTACGTGGTCGCGAATGGTCGAGGCCAAGATGGTATTTGGATCTTGCCTTCTTGAGTGGCGGCGTGGCTGCCACGGCAACAGCAGCTCCAACCAGAAAGAGCAACCCAGCAGCGAACATCCACGTGACATGTTCCATCACGTGATAGATACCATATGCTCAGTGACATTTCCCATTCATTTTGAAAGTTCAAGCATATCTAGGCCAGTAGTATCAATAATCATCAGCATTCCCTGAAGCTATCCAGCCACCAGTTGATACAGTATAAAACACTTGCAGCATCTACAGTCGTCGTATGTCCGGTCCAGCACACCATAGAAATAGCTTCCCAGCCAGTCATGATACCCTCATGCTAATGATACCCTCATACTAATGATACCCTCATACTAATGGTACCCTCATGCTAATGATACAATGCTTTCCCAGCACTCCTGATTGTGTTCTGCTGTACGCATCCAGAATTTTGTAGTTCACCAAACCATCAAAACGCTTTTGGCCAATTGTATCCATCATGCCATCCCAATGATGCCTTGTCCAAATGAACAACTTGTCTAGTCACTATGCAATGCTTTGCCGCCACTGATCAATCTGTGCTCGCTGTTTGGGATCCAAAGGGGGACCCATCATCGGGTCTGCCACATACGGCTGATTGCCAAATCCATACTGGTATGGTTGTTGCATATATGCCGGTAATGGAGCGCCGAAACCCATGTTCATATATGGCATGTTGTTTGCGTAGCCAAAAGCTGCGTTATGAATCCCATTTTGTTGTGCCGAACCCCAGTTCGTAGAGTAAGTAGCATTTTGTGTTTGAGATGGGTTCATCCAAGGAAGCTCGGCTGGTCTAGCTGCTTCGCGGATTCCTGTTGGATGGGCTTGCAGGAGATCTGCTAGACTGTGCATTGGCTTGAGCTGTGGACGTGCAGCAGCTTCGTCTTTCAACCTCTTCCTCCTCTGTGCTAGAGTTTCTTCGGGATCTGGGGTTTTTGACGCAGCCGCAGCTTCATTCTTGACCTGAAGACCAAGCTCAGAAGCCACTTCTTCCATGAACTGTCCTCCAGTGCCCTTATCTTTCTCCGCTTTCATCCTTGCTGCCCGCTGTGCCAGAGTTTCGTCTTCGTTTTCAGCAAGTGGTTCTTGTGACAAGCCAGGAACATCTCCGATCAACGGCGCCTGGCTCTCCTCACCTATCTGACTTTTGGTGTCCGGTTTTGCCGTCTGTAGAGGCTCTCCTCTCAATCTTGCTCTTCGACGACTTAGAGGCTCGTTGTCCTCCATTTCTCGCTTTTCCATAAGCCCAATTGGTCTATGAGCGTTGGCATTCTGGGCTCTGTCTTTCTCTGGGAAAAGAAGACCTAGCGGCACGTCGTCGTCATCAAAATTCTGCTTCTCGGCCTCATCATGGTCTTCCCAAGCTAAAGTGACATGTTTGGTCTTGCGGGCCTTTTGTTGAAGTTGTGTAACCGCGTCAAGCTCGAGCAAAGTGGAGTGCATACCATTTGGGAAGGCATCGGCTGCAGTACGGTTTCGCAGCTTTTGCTGTTCTTTGCGCATCTGCAATTCCGCGAGCAGGGTTGTTGGGGCAGTAGAAAACCCGGGCGGGGCCACATCCCGGTCTTCTTCCTCTGCATCAAGGATCTCGTCTGCATCTGGTGCTATTGCATCTGCCGCGACGCGGTCTAGCTCGTCCCCACTTGCTTGTTCATCGCCATCGAGATTCTGGGAGCCTCGTGACTTTGAACGCAGCAAGCCGGAGCCAGAAAGAGCAGTACTGGACCGTCTTGTCTTCAGCATGGTGCCAATAGAGCTTCGACGCTTTTTAGCCTGCAGATCATCAATCTGGACACTCTTTCGCATGGAAGTGTGTGGACCGTAAACCTCCTTTCCTAATTGTCCCGCAATTGGATGATCAGTAAAGGCAGACACCGGAGCATAAGCGGCTGCGTCCAGAATGCTATCCAAGGTCTGCACAGCCGACCCGTTCTTGAGCTGCAGATTTTGAGTCACGCTGGGGTGTTCAAAGAAAGCGCTTGCACGTAATTGAGGGGGTAATTTGAGGGCCGCGTTTTGACTCTGAAGCTTTGCTGGGTCTTGATCACTCAGCCATGCAGCTGATTTGCGGAAGTCATCAGGAACTGCACTAAGACCTTGAAGTCGACGCCTTTCTCGTTCACTAATGGTGAATTTGGACAGCCTCTGGGGTAGATTGAGCATAACCGGAACTGGGGCAGGATAGTATATCATGCGTTCTCCCGGCTGGGCTTCTCTGTAGGCCTTCGAGTCTCGTGCCAGTGGGGGGTGACGAAGAGAGATTTGGCGCGAGAGAGACGCGACTCTATCAAGAGGCGCTGATCCATTGTAGTGCACACCATCGAAGTCATTGAATGCCGATAGTGCTTGACGGTATGTTTCATTCGAAGCCGAAGTAGGTGGCCGGTCCTCCGGGCCAGAATCATGTGAATTCCGCGGCGACGCAATCGAAACAGCGGACTCTTTTTCCCGGTGGTTAGAAGCAGAGGCTTGACGTTCCGAGCCGAACTCAAGAGGTCGACCCTCCAGAGGAGGCTCAGGGAGCTGATGACTGCGACGGCTACCTTTCGAGGAATGTCTTTCCACGTGCTGTGGAGGTGACCACGGTCCAGATCGTATCGACCCAGTGGGAGAGGTGATGTATCCTGCTGGGGAGTAACCACCAGCCCTTGCCGCATGATTCAAGCCCAGGATCGAGTTTGACCATGAACCGGTTGAGAACTGTCTTTGAACAGAAGGTCGGATTGCATTGTCGAGTGTAGCAGGAGCAGAGGACTGTCTCTCCAGACGCTTTTGATCTTGTTTCATTTTGTGCAGCTCTTCTTCAAGGCTCGAGGTCATGCTCAGACGCTCGGCACTTTCTTCCAGTCGTTCCACATTTTTAACCAAAGCCCCTTGCAGTGACTGTAAGTCTGGGGTAGGATGGTTCAAAGGCAGGTGACGGCTTATGGATGCGGTCCTGATTGGAGGTTCTGCCGACTGGAATGTAGGCGTCTCTTGTGGGGAATGTGAATCGTCCATCTTCGCTCGTCGGTTCTCAAACGTTGGCATATGCTCGTCGTAGTCGTCATCCTCGACCATCTGGTAAGACTGTGATGAGGACAAAGATTTCAGAAGAGACCCGACACGTATTAAGCTTGGTCCAGGGTGAGACACAACCGACAGGTCGCCATCTCCGGAAAATTGATCGAAAGGCAGCGACAACGGAGGATGTGATATTTCGGGAAGGGCAGGTGAGTGGGAGGGCGAACTTGAAAGCGCATGAGGGTCGGCGGAGTCGGTATTTACAGGCTCATATGGGACATCGCTCTCAGCCTGGGCGACTGAAGCATAGGCTGGTGACATTGGAGGTGCTTACTCCGTAACGGGGAGGGCAAACGATCGCGTCAGATCTGAAGAAGCACTGCCGTGGTGAGATTCGGGGTGTTAACGTGACCCTGAGGCTCGGAAGTCAAATGGGCTGAGAAGGGACATGTTTGAAGCGACGGCCAGTCGGAGGATGAAGCAGGATTGCAGGAGATATGCGAAACACCACGAGATATATGGAGATATCGTGGAGTGTAAGGTTTCCCAGCTTGTTGAAAGATAACAAGAATTGTCGTCTCGCAGTTGAAAGTGTACCCCGAAGGCGCAGTTTGGCATCCTGCCGATTAAGCGGCGTAGGCTTGAAGTGGGCTTCATGTTTTAGCTGCGAGTGTGGGCGTTCGGGGCGCGATAAAAGCGGGTTTAACGCATGGCGAGGCTAAGATTAGGCCATGGCTAGCACCGTTTCGGGGCTCCTTCTTCAATAAACACAACGCCAATCAAGGCCACCAAACAATGCGAGAATCCAGCCCTGCCAAAGACGCCCTACAAGAAATCAAGACGCCAGAATACGGGCAGATGAGGTGCAGGGCACGCGCATAGGGTACGTAGGAAGCTCGCCTCCTCCGTCGCCGACGACAAGGACCAGATTCCCCTGCGAAAACAACATTGAAACATTTCGAGAAATACGAGAAACAAAGTCTCGGTATACACAATCAACAGGCACACCAATCAATGCCTATCTCAGCCCCTGTCACGACCTTGCCGCATTGTAGCGCAGGCTGCGTAGCCTGTGGTGACCCGAAATCTCCACCGCGTTATTCTGGCCTTGTCCGACCCTCACCGGTAACGCGTCGATCAAACCAGCCTGGCGCTGACCGTCCTGCCGTCGCCCGCAGAGTGGCCGGCCGGAGACATTCATCTCCATAGGCTGAACGACGACCTCACATTCAAAAGACTTGGTGGCCAGATGACAAAAGGATCACGGACAAGTATAGAAGGAGTCGGGATCAAGTAAGATTGGCACCCTGATCAGTTACTGGAAATCTCGGCTTGCTGTCAATGGCCTGTCGCTCTGCATGAAGGTGCGTCCAGCTGTGCACCGCCTGTCGAAATTGCCTTGCCAGCATTGCAGCCCGTCAGGTGTCCAGCCACCGTGTTAGCCCAGGCTAAAGATAACAAACATCACAAAACCGGGGGAAGAAGAGTCTACTCCCCACGTCGAGACAGATAAGAAAGTGTATTTCATCGTTTGCAGCCCGGAGCATTAAATACCATCATCCCGCGCTTCATCTCGCTACGAGGCACACTTATCGATTGCAGCACTTCGAGTTTATCCCGTTCAGGCTGCCAAGGGCGCTGATAACAACCTGAAAGAGGCTTGTCTCTTCGTTCAGAGTACCCGTACCTGGTACGTATATTCCATATCAATGCCTCTGTCACAATGATCGACATGTGTCGAAATTGTCAAGCCGGAGGTCCTGGGCTAACAGATAGTACAATTCAAATACTCGGGAATCAGGCCTGCCGTTGAACAAGTCAAATCCTCTTCGCAGAGTTTTCCGTATCAAGAAAAGACTGCGACGTACTACGAGAGTGTGTTGACACGAAAGGTCAGCCTTATCGACTAATTCAGCGTCAACATCTTCAAATCTCGCAAATCATACGCGTTTCATTCCATAGGGCCGACTGGACATTCAGTGCTACTCGTAATTACCTAGGCAGGGAAAGAGAAACTTGCTCTTGGTCTGGTGATCAGATCTGAATTTGTGTCTTCTTCGTTTTTCCGACGTTCCATACGATATCCAATTGATCATCTCCTTCTATCTAGGTACTTGAAAGCCAGCGTCGACTTCGCCTTGCTCTCAGCTGTGTTGCTTGTGGCTGCGCTTCAATGGCTAGGATGATTCCTCGGCCTGACCGTTAAGCTGCCCGTCTCAATGATAACTCCAAGCTGAATGCCAGAACCGAAGCACGGATCCAGAGGCAACTCTGCTGCCGCTACCACTCCCACTCCCACTGATATGCCTGCTCATCATGGATGTGCCTTTGCACCTGCTCGACTTCGCAAGCTCTCTATTCGAAATTCGTTGCTTCCCACTGCTTCAAAGCAGCAAACGTAGCTTTCATTTCGACATGAGAGCCGTGCAGCAGCATAAATGGCCCTCGCAGACTGTCGAGCTTCGATCAGAGGAGCCACTATTAACATCTATTTAGGCCTCTAGGGCGTGCGCCCCCGTATATTCCTACAACGTCTCACCTGTGAATGCGGATGCGGACTCAAGAAGTGGTCAACCCTTCATCTTCAAGAAGACACCGAAGCTATAATTGGTACCTCTTTTGATCACCCACCTTGGTTTTCACAATTTTGCTCGACCTATTCTTGTCACAGGATCGAAACCTATCTTAGGTCCACCACCAATTCTTTACCAACAGAGAATCTCAGAAGAATGTTGTGCATCTTCGGGATTCGAATCTCTGGCCAGTGGCTCTTGCTTCCATGGACAAAGGCAGCGGCTTTCGCACTGGACCCTTTTCGTCGATCGTCCCAAGATACTTAATTCCAGGTAGATTGTGAGGAACAGGACAAAATGGATAACGAGTCTGGCTGAACTCCCAGCAACGGTGCCATCGCCAAAGACACAAGTTTTGAAGCCGCCTTGGATCCAGGGCGCTGATGGGAGAACAATGTAGCCGTCATCATTGTTTTGGGCGAAGAAATCTACTTTCAAACCAATGCCACGATCGACTTGTTAGAGCCCGAAAGCCCTCAGCGCCGCGTTGGCAACGGATGAAAAGAACAAAGTTGCCTTCACCCTCTGCTGCCGACGTCTTGGAGAGCAGCTAAGCCACGGCATAAGTTTTGCGTCCATTGCTTCAGTGGCGGAGACGATGCTCCTCGAGCGTCTTGGCCTTGTCGGACGCACGACGCCTGAGATCTGGGAGGCACCTTGGCGAGTACAAAGTACTTGGGATAGAAAAGAGAGTTCAGTTGGTGTCAGTTGCAGGGAATTACTGCCAACCCATATTTGTTGGCATTAGCTTTCTGATTCGTAATATGTCATGTCTGATAGGCACTCTTATAGGCACGGCTATAGAGTTGCCTAGTGTATTTTGTAAGTGTATATGGGGCTAGTTTAGATTAGCTCCGGTGAGTCTGCTTAGGGAGTGTTCAGGAACCGCCTGTGATCCTTAGAGAAAGGCTCAGAAAAAGGCTCAGTCAAAGCTCATGTTAAAGCGAAGTTCACTCGCCCTATGATAGGACAATCATAAACGGTAACTAGGTTTTTTCGTTCTCCAGTAATAGAGGTAGTCGACGTTGTCCACCGCCCCTAGTTCAAACTGTCCGGACCTATATCTGAGATTCCTCGAGTTCATTCTGTTTCGGACAGCTTCCTCAAGCGGTCTGGTGCCAGATTCAGACCTTTTCCGTAGCCACGGCCTTTTCGTCGTCACTCGATCTTCCCTCATTGACAACCTCACCACCAATATGGCCCTGGTTTCCCAGACCGCGGTGGGTAACCTCCGCCATATCCGAATCGTGCTCGACGTTCAAGTTGCGGCCTTTCTTCTCAGGGCCCACAAACGTGAGGAGGATGACGTACGCGTACACGGCGCCCATGAAGATACAAATCACCTTGCCGTAGTTGTATCTCTTGACTATCTTGCCTTCCTTGTTCGTGATCGGTGCCAGAGGAAACTGTTCACCGATTGTGGACTCAATGGTCGAAGAGGCTGACGAGGCAAGGTTGCCCAGCTGATAAGATGTACCGACTACGAAGGTTCGCAGCGAGCCGGGTGACAGCTCCATCAAATGGATCTGAACAAAACATAAGTGAGGTCAGCCAGCCGAACAAAACATAGGTGTCCTTTCAAGACCACTGGTTTCACGGTATCCTAAGGAAGCGCTTACCGGAATGACACCCCAAGCTCCCTGCACACAAAACTGCTCGAAAAAGGCGGCGGCCATAACAGAGTGGCTGGTGGTGAAAGTGTATGGGTATAGCAAAGCTCCGCCAACGACGGAAATAACGATAATGCTAATCCGTCGCCCAAAGATCTGGCTGCAATAACCAACAGTGGTGCCACCGGTGAGGGCGCCCAGGTTTGCTACGACGTTGGTCACGGTGACTGCATCTGGAGAGAATTTGAATTGGTTGCTCAACATCGTGGGGTATAGATCCTGGGCTATTTGTGCCTTTTGTTAGAAATACGGTCCAGAAATCAATGTTGAAACACTTACAGCCATGGGACATGAAGTTGAATCCAGCCATCAGAAGTACGAGATAAATCAGCAAGAGCCAGTGCCTCTTCAATGCAACCTTTCCCTCAGAGATGAACGTTCCGGCTAAACTGCCTTGTTGTGCTCGGAGTGCTTGTCTAGCACGGAAAGTATGGGTTTCGGGCAAGCAAAGTCTGAAAGCAATGATCAAGACTGGTGGGCAAGCGCCAAACCAGTACAATGGCCTCCAACCGTGCGAGGTAGTGTTCACGAGACCGCGGGCGAAGGCTGTTGCGAGCAGGTATCCAAAGGCGTATCCTTGCTGGAGCATACCCGAAATGAGACCTCTCGCAGCTTCTGGGCAGTCCTCGAGGGCAGTTGCGGCAGCGTTTCCGTAGAGACCGCCCATGGCAATACCGAAAAGAGCACGAACCGCGAGGAACTGCTTGTAAGTCTGGGTAAAGCCGGTGCCGAGTTCGAGGACAATGAAGAGAATATTATTAACCACAAAAGGCCTTCAGAACATTCAATTAGCGCATTTGCTTTCGATGGGTCTCCCCATCTGAAGATGTCATATCCATACCATTTCCGTCCATAGCGATCGGCGGCAATACCGAAGATGGTAGACCCGACGGATCGGAACATCAGCACCAAAGTAATGCCCCACGTGATGTCGGTATTTGTTTTGCCAAACGTCTCAGCGAGGTCGGCGACCGTCAGCGATACGGTGAAGAAATCAAAGGCATCCCAAGACCAGGCGAGGAAGGCGACTAGGAAGAACATCCACTGCTGGGTATTCAACATGGCAAGCAGTTTGAGCGGATTTGGGGCCTTGTCCATAGCAGGCTTGAGGGTCGTGACTCTGGTGGCGGCATATTTGGCCGGGGACATGTGTCTGTGAGAGAACCGGCTTTCGTCAGACTCATCGCCATAAGCGGGAGGAGGGCTTGAGGCTGTCGCCTTGTGGACGTCGACGTTGGCCATGGTGGCAATTGAAGGTGGAAGGGACCGTCACAATTCTGGCGGGGGAAGAAATGATCACCGAGACAAGATGTGACTCTTGTGTTCGAGAGGTCTCACAGCCTTCAATCGAAGTTCGGCTCTCGTGTAACCCTCTGTTCCCAAAGGAAGAAGATTAGAGCAGGCTGGGAAGAAGTGGAACACCAGGACATTGGCAGAGTGCGCACCGCAGGCTTTTTATCTCTGGCCATCTTGACACCACTGACATCGGCAGGTCATGAGAGCTACCCAGGTCCGCCAGATTAGCCCAACCCTGCAAGCGCACTGTTGCGCATGTTCGATTCTCTCGTGGCAATGGAAGACGGTAATTGATCGGCGTTTGCCCCGGCACAGGCTCAGTTGTTTGTTCGATTGAAAAATGCGGGAGCAGAGCTGTCTGGTTGGCAGAAGGTGATCTGCAATACGGGGAAAGACTAGAGCCGGTGTTGGCCTCTCGAAGGATGAGGAATTGCGGGGAGGGTCAAGAAATGTGGGTGATGGACGAATGACGGTGAGGTTGGTCAAGGGCTGGCGACAAGGGTATCGATGTTGTTTGCTACCGAGAGTGACATCGCGCGGGTTTTGACCGGCACAAGGACGTCAACTTGACTTCCGATGGCGATGCAATGTCGCATGACTCGGGCATAGCAGGCGGTAGGAGGTATACAGCTTCAGATGAGATGGAAAAGATCGGACGGCTTGTTTTCTAGAGCTTCCACAACATTTCTGATTACAGTAGTTGTATCCTCTGTGGCCTATCAACCGCAATTCATACGCGTTCAGAGCTTTTCTGAACAGAGATTCATGTAGAATTGTTCGAGATTTCCCGGACGAAGGCAAAAGCAGAATCGGATGAGGCTTGTTGCGATGGCACTTGGCGTACGTGGGTGTGACCGCCCCGGCGCTGTGACTGCCAGTGATAGCTAAGGCCAAGGCCCTAAGAGAATTCCTTGGGCTGCTTGTCGGTGCTTGAACCACCTGTAAGCTTTCCATCGTGTTAGGCTGTTTTGGGCCCTGCGATTGGGAGAAAAAAATGCCACCTCAGAAGTTTGCCGAGTTTACCGAATTTGCCGGAAGAAGCTTCCTTCTCGTATCTCACACAGCTGCAGCATCTTTGCAGTATCTTTGCAGCATCTTCCCGACTCGACTCCTTCACTTCCCTAGACGGTAAACTTGCAAATGTCAGTGCTGGTCAGCCAGTGCCAGTGCCAACCAATAGCAGTCTCGTCCAACATTCTGAAGCCTCTTCCGGCTTAAAACACCATATCCTTGTCCTCGTTGCAAGCTCCGAGATCGTTCCAAACTCGTTCGAAAACGCGTCTGTCCCTCTGCTTCTGCTTCTGCGAGGGCAAGTCAACCCACTCCTTGACTCGATCCCACCAGGTCGGCGACTGTGCCTTGCTGATGCGCTGGAGAATGGAGTAGTAGCGCACTCGGGCTGACAAGCGAGACAGCAAGAATCTGGTCTCGCGAAGATTGAATGAGAGCTGGTTAAATGCAGTGTTAACCTGCTCAAACGACTGCCACTCGACGGCCCGCTCGTCGGCCGTGGGTGCAGTCAAGAGTGCCATAGCAAAGACGGTCTTGGCCATTTCGATATCCGTCTCGACGACGTTTACCACGTCTGCGAAATACTGCTGTCCTCCCCCGAACTTGTATTTCTTCAACACACCCATCGTCTCAATCAACTGCTCGTCCAACAGTAGGAGACTCAACTCCATCCACTTGCCGTTGTCAAACCGCTTGCACACCTGGTGAATGCGATCCAGTTCCATCAGGAACTCTCTTCTGATTTGGTTCAGGCGACGCCTGACTTCCCTGGTGTTCATATTACCGTCAAGTGGACGTGGTGAAACTTCCCCTTGAAAACCTGCGGCTTTGAGCCACTCCTGTAAGGCTCCCCTGGTGCCCATAATGCTGATATAAAGTAGCTGCTTTATTTCGAATGAGTAGGAGAAGATGGGAATTTTTGCTGTCTCTGAAAGACTCCTCGAATTCAAAAATGCGGATTGTCTTGATGTACTCCCAAGCTCTTAGCTAGAAATGGAGAACGTGCAAAAGTCAGTCCAAGGTCTCAGCTTCCTCCTCTTCATTTCTTTGGTTCCAGCGCCTCTTCGAACAGCAACATTCTGGTTCAGCCGCTTTTCTGGCTTACATGAGGACTTTCCACGCAGATCGCTTGAATGTTGGCTCAGCCTATGCCATATCTCGACCAAAGAAATCTGCAGACATGCCTCTCCGATACGCAAACGGCACGAGGCCGTCAGTGCAAAGCCTAATTTTGTTGAGACTGTAAGTGTTTGGATGAACCACACTATGGTTGTTTTTTTCATGTCCAGGCGAATCGAATACCTCCCCATCGAACCAACATTTGGACGATGGAAACTAGCTGCCGTGCTGCGTTGTCCTGCTACTCTTCTGACCATAAAGAGGATTTCTTGATTCCTGAAAGATTTCTCCCCTGATCAAACACAACTCTCTGGTTCTGACTGCGTCCGACCAAGCCATCATATCAATGCTCATGGCGTCTTCTTCAGCCTCTACTTCCCTGCACTCTTCGCCTTCTTTGCCTTCTGCTCCCCCTCCGTCGTCATCTCGCACTTCCCCAGACATCCCCGCCATATGGCGCAACAACACCATGAATGCACGCCGGCGCCAGGCAGGCTTTTCTGTCGGCGTTGAAACCGGGGGACATGCCCTGCACAATGCTGTCTCCAACTCCCAGGAGACGACGCCCCCGAACAACATGGGCGTCACATTCAACGTGGAGCTCCACATCCTCGTCATCGCTCCCCAAGGGGCCTCACGCGTGCGGTTCATCGAACACAACGGCGAGCGCCGCTCGCAACAACACGACTACTACTACGTGACCCCACGGCCAGCAACGCCGGCCACACCCCGATCGGGGCTCAACGCTCAGGAAAACTGGGCGGCCACAGTGCAGGAGGCGGCGCTGTACCCACCATACCGCGACTACGACAGGCTGGAATTGGTCACCGCGGCCAAAGACTGGGTTCAGTGTCTCGACGGGCTCCTCCTCGACTTCCAAGGGCACTTCAACGCCCAGTTTAACTTTTTGAGGCGGTGCTCGCTCGTCGAGTACCGCAAGCTGATCCGCCGGCTGGTGCGCATTGTGGCGCTCGTGCGGCAGATGATCTTGCTGCTCGAGATCGTGGCGTCCTTCCCGGACAACCCAGAGCAGTGCGATCTGCACAACGAGAACATCGAGATCCCCCGCGTGATGGAAGGGTGGATCGGCAAGGCCACTCGACTGGCCGAGCCTTTGTTAATGTTGGTCGGGGAGGCTCGGAAGCACGTCATGTTGCAGATGGCGGGCAGGGTGATGGATCTGGCCGACGAGTTGAAGACCGGTGCCCTCGAGCGGATCATCGAGGTTGTCGCCATATTGAAGCGGTGGGTGAAGGCCAAGGCCAAGGAGAGGGTTAGGGCAAGATGAGACAGGCACCCGTCCCTAAGCCAATGAAAGGAGGAGAACCTTGGACACGTCGGAAAAGCTATCCGCAATTTCTCGTGCCTGTTAGCGAGCGGCATGGAGTATAGAGTATGGAGATTAAAAAACCCGTTCTGTCTCCCGTGTACTATTTATGGAACGGATTAAGAACCTAGCTTTCAACACGAAGACTCCAGTTTTGTTGCTTTCCGCCTCAGCGAAAGTGGGAAAGATTTCCAGAAACTCGAGAGATACGAGACCAACACTGGGATGCAACCAGATTCGGGCCTCTCGAAAAACAAAAGTGGAAAATCTCGAAACGTCAAGGAATTCATTCCCATTGGCAAGACGTGCCGGATTTACCAAAGATCGTCACGGAACTTGCCGGAAAACTCGAGGAAATGAAGTCGAAGCCTTGCAAAACGTTCGGTTGAGGTTTGTGGCCGTGGTTGCTCATTGGCGAGGCGTCACGGAATATGCCGAGAAACATGAGAGGAATGGAAGTTCGAAGCGTTGGCAAAGTGTTTGATTTTCGGGAGTCTGACTGTCTGTGCATATGCAATCGCGGAGGGTCGTGGACGTCGATACGTAGCAGCGTCGTTCTTGTACACGTACCTGTACCTGTCTGCTTGAAGTAGTATGCATACCTACCTCTACTACTCGAGAACGAAAAACCTAATTGCCATTTACGGTTTAAGCCTAGAGGGTGAGCGAAGGCTGCTTTATCATGAGCTTTGACTGAGCCTTTGGCGCAATGTCGCGGAGCACTCCCTGAGCGACGCACCGAGAGCCAAAACGGACGCTAGCAATCGGCTGTACCTGCCTCTCAGCTGGATATCTGTTGCTGCTGCCTAACATTTCCTCGCATGGTCCTGCCGATTCCTGGTACGAGTAATATACGCAATCGATTGCTTCGCAGACACTTCTGCGCTACTTGCCTTATTGATCCAACACGTGTTAATAATGCCGATGACTCCCCAACGGCCCGCTCGGGTCCATGACTACGCCGCTTGAACTCAGGTTTCAGGTGACCAGGCTCAACTTCGGTTCAGCCTCACTAGGACCTGCTCAGGTTGCTCATGGCTTTGTCAGTCCTGCCCAGTCCCAATTTTGGGTTCCGCCAGCGTTATATCACTCGCACCTAGTTTGTATGCACCTATCCACGAGGATTGCAGCAAGATTATACGATCGTCAATGAAGGGCCCAATGAGGGATTCGGACTTCGAAGGTCCCAAAACTAGTCTCTCTGCGAAGGGAGTGAATGCATCCCAGCGCGCTTCTCCAGCAGCAGAAACAGGAGGGCTTGAGGTGGCGGTCGGAAGCGATCAGCCGGCGACAAAATGCTATGTTGAATCGCGAGTTCCATATGCAGGGCGAGATGACCGAAGCCTTTTTGGTGGATAACCCTTTCCTGCTGAGTGGCGGATTTGGTTTTTCTTCGTGTTTGGATACCACTAGGGAAAACGTTCAGGATGGTCCTTCTGTTGACTTCACCTGTCGAACATAGCAACGCTGTACCCCGTACAATTAGGGTTAGCGCTTTTAATCCTGCAACATCACAGGATTTACAGCGTCGCCGCACTCCACTAAAGCCTCGTCGCCTCCACGAGACGACGAGGCTTTAGTTGCTGCAAGAAGTGCCATATGTAACGCTGTTCTTTCTGCATCATCCCTTTCGTCGACACTTATTCCAATATCGAGGAGAAACTTCAAAACCACCGCGCTTCCACCCATAACCGCATGGTGTAGGATCGTCTTCCCGGTTCGGTCTCGAATAGAAGGGTCCGCTCCAGAGTTGAGCAGTATCTCCACCACCTCACATTGTCCTGTAAGAGCTGCCATGTGGAGCCCTGTTCTTCCTTCATCATCCCTTTCGTCGACACTTATTCCAATATCGAGGAGAAACTTCACAACCACCACGCTTCCACCCATAACCGCATGGTGTAGGATCGTCTTCCCGGTTCGATCTCGAATTGAAGGGTCCGCTCCAGAGTTGAACAGTTTCTCCACAACCTCACATTGTCTTGCAAGAGCTGCCATGTGGAACGCTGTTCTTCCTTCATCATCCCTTTCGTCGACACTTATTCCAATATCGAGGAGAAACTTCAGACCCACCGCGCTCCCAGGTATGGACGCTAAATGCAGTATTGTCAACCCAAATGCACCTTTCTTCGCCCCGTTTAATTTCTTGCTCGTATTAGCTCCATTTTTAATGAGAAGTGACCGAATCCCTTCGTTCCCTGTCTGGATTGCCATGTCTAACGCCGTCTCTCCGTTGCTGTCATCATCGATGTTTGCTCCATTTTTGACTAGTAGCGACACTATATCCAAAGCTCCTCTGCGGACTCCTCGGAAGAGCGCTGTCTCTCCCTTAGCACTCCGACTGATCTCATCCCAGTACGCTTGGTACTCAGTGGCGATCAGATTTAACGTTGCTTTATTGAACGTTCTCTCGTTTCCATTGCTTCTTTCATTGACTCTTGCCCCAGATCTGATCAGAGTCTCCACTTCGTGAATGTCCCCGTGCATGACTGCGTGGTGTAACATTGCATCAAGATCCAATCCGCTGTCGACTAGCACTTTTATACTCGACGCATCCCACAAACGCTTCGACCAATATATAGCCGTACTGAGGTCATCTAATCTTGAAAGGAAGTTCGTTAGACTCCATCTGGGAAGTTGGAGGTCACTTCGGTCATATTCGTGGAAGCCAACTAGGAATAACATCGTGTTGTGTATCGATTTCTGAACGGAAATCTCGTAGTTAGCGTGTAGGAAATCTGAAGCGTAAGCGTCTGTGGACATGGCCAATAGTGCATAGATTATATCTCGTGGGTCGGAGGCTTCGCTGGCACCAAACTTTGCTAATAATGTCCGAAGGTCTCGTTTCTGCGTCCACCAGGAGCTATTTCGTGAGGCACCAGGCATAATATCTAAGACGGCCTGACAGCGAGGATTTGGTGTAACTCCGACTAAGCAAGGGCAAAGAGCAAAAATGTTTGCTGGGATGGACTTGGATCCGCAAGCGACGTCGGCAACTCGTGCGTTGGCAACTTCTTGCAAAACCCAGATTCTCTTGAACCAAGGCCGAGCCAATAAAGATTTTAGACCAACGCACACATCATTATTGTCATAGGTTGTTCTCGTCTGGATGATTTGCCAGACATTGATCCAAAACGTATCAAGAGATTTCCAGTTGACCTGCATATGTTTAATATGTGTTTCACTAAACTGCGCAGCAACGTCCATGAACATGTCTGTGTTGTCAGTGGAGGGGCCAAGCCATATAACAACCCGCTCAGCCTTAGAATAAATGGATGCCATTTGTCGAACCTGATGACCTCGCTCCTTAACATTCCCCTGATCGATGCAAATTGCATCGACCCAAACAATACGATCTGTGCTTTTGTAGCGTAACTGTTCTAAGGCGGAGTAGAGGTTTTCGGTAATTGCCAGACTGCTCCCATTAACCATAATTCGGCACGGTCTTTCCTTGCCCCCCCATGCGTACGACAAAGCAGTAAAGTCTATATCGGAATCTGGTCGGTCAAGCCACGACTCAAAGAGCTTACACTCGATAGGGTAAGTATCTCCTTGAAGAAGGCGTACGACACGAAAAGAAGGGCCTTCGAGGTCGATTGGTTTGTATTTGAAGTCGTCCATCTTTTGTCGCGACAAAGTTCATGCCTGAGATGAAAGCGTCAGCTGCTGTGGAGGCTCTCGATATGAATTGAGCTGGCATGAGCACCGCCATGGTACTCTGATCGCCTTGATCTGCGTTGTATAACACTATGGCGAGATCCAGGCAGGGAACAATGGATGAAGAACGGGCGTGAGAGACCAGAGGTACTTAAAGTGAGAGCTTAAGTGTTGGACGCTGGATTGCATATAATTGGCTGCATGATCCGCTGAAACGGGGAAGCAGACTCCCCCTTTACCCTTCGTGCCTTCGAAAGGTCATCTCACAAATTGAGTATTAGCGGTGGCTTCATCATTATGTATCTATATATCATACTGAAGCCGGCTACAGATAGGCTACATAAGCTTGCTGTAAGCGATTAGTCCTGGTTCCAAGTCAGAGGACATTCTGCTCTTGCCGATCTGAGCCTACAATCCTACGTTCATTCGTCGCTACGCCTCAAGCCTTCCCACCGCCCACATGCAAGACGCGCGCGATGTATCTTCCAATTAGCAGTCAGGCCTTTCCAAAGTTCCTCAACAAAGTTCCCCGCGTAGTCACACCAAAGGTCTCACCAAAGGATAGGGCACGTAGCCACCATCCGTAACTCCGTTATTCCCTGAAAATAGCACGAATTTCGCATTGCATCGCCACGAGAGTAACTATTGATTAAGTTTCATTCACACTAACCAGATGCTAGAGAACTATCTTTACTGTGGCCAAACGGTCACATTTCATCTCAGCGGGAGAGAATGACTGTTGACTGGAGGATGGCAATGCTTGAAAAAGTGAGCTTTCAGTCTCTACAAACTCGCCGAGACAAAACCTGCCTGACCAGTCTTAATGCTACCGTTCTGGTAACTGGTACTGTATAAAGGAAGTGGTGTATAAGGAGACAAATGCCACGTGTGCCCGAGTTGCGTGAGGACCAGCTAGTGTAGGTCTCAACCTTGCGTAGGCTAGGTCGTGAGCAGCCGAGGAACCGGTACGCACGCTCACTAAAATCACCCACTGCAAAGCCCAATCCGGAAGAAGCTAGAATACCGCCACCCATAACATACCCTGATGGGACCAAAGGTCCTCGGCGCAAGCTCTCGTCGGCTCCCAATCTGTCCTCGCCTAGACCTGCCCTCAGCATGTCACCGGTTTCGGATAATCTTTGCTAACCCTGGAGTTGCCTTGGCAAGTTCCTACCTATGCTGCTGCCTAGTTCCAACCACATATAGAAATGATCGTTTTGGCGAGCTCTGTGCCCCTTGACTTCTCCTTGCAACACCAACACCAGTCATGGGGCTAGTATCTCCCGGTGCCTGGCTTGGGGTCTGTTAAACTCGACATTGAATTCAGCCATCAGGCGACCAGGCTCAGGGTCGGCAAAGCCTTGCCATTTTCTGGCACTGCCTTCAACAATCGTTCGATGAGTCAAGTCTCTATAATCGGGCTGGTCATGTTGTTCTTCCTTTGATTTTGCTTTAGACGAGCTCGGAGAAGATGGCTGCTGCGTTCTGGAAATGGTTGAGGAATCGATTCTTCCCCAGAAAATCCCACAAGCATATGTTCAACACAAATCTCGACACGCAAGATGAAACTTCGTGCGCCCGAGCAACAGCTACACTGTATGAAATCCTTCCAGAAGACCATTTCCGTTTGATCCAAATCCATGGCAAAGTTGACAGGAAACTGCATTGCTGCCTCAGGGCGTTCTCCGTGAACGAGGCACCAAAGTTCCGCGCTCTGTCATACACATGGGGCCCGTCCGTCGACACTAACATAACACGCGAGTATGAAGCCCCTGTACCTAAAGATGGTGTACACGCAATCATTTTGAATGGACAAACGTTTGAAATTCGTCAGAACTTATTTGATTTTCTCGATGAAGCTCATACTCGGAGTGGACGGTTACGTTTCCAGGTTAATACTTTTCACACAGATCCCACCAACGATGAGGAGACCTTTAACGGAATCGAGCATGAGGTAGTCGAATCATACATTGAAATACCTATTGGTGACGACAGTCACATCTACTACTGGATCGATGCCCTATGTATTAACCAACGGGACGAAGAGGAGAAAGCTGAACAGGTCAGTCTGATGGGAAGCATCTATAATGCCGCAGAGGTTGTGATAGTCTGGCTAGGTAAAGCCGAAGAAAGTACTTCAGACGTCATCGGGATGATCGAACACCTGGCCAAGGTGTACGACGAGGATCGCAGGACAATACATGGCTTGAAATCGCCGACTGCGGTTGACTCAATGTTGAGTCCGGAGCATCGACGCCGTCTAGGACTCGAGCGCTTTAACCTGCAAAATTGGGTTGATCTCGTCCTCTTCTTCGAACGGACGTGGTTCAGAAGGGCTTGGACGTTGCAAGAAGTGGCGCTGGCACAGTGTGTCGCTTGTTATTGCGGTTCTTACAATATATGTTGGGGTGCGATCCTTTCGGCATCACTAATGATGGATCTCACAGTTCTCGGACGTATGCTCAATTTTTTGTCTTGTAAGCTAAAGATCAAACGAAACAATGGTCTTTCTCGTGCGAGTCTGGTAATGTTGATGAGAAGCCTTGCCTTTGGATATGCAGATAAGTCCGAACTATCCAGAGTGTTCAATACTTGGTACAACACCTCTAGTGGTTATTCGAGCACGCCTGGTTTGCTAGACTACTGTCTCGCCCGCATGTCTGGTACGCAATGTCTGGATCCGCGCGATCAGATCTTTGCATGCATTGACATTGTCAGGAAGGCCGCAGTAATCTTACAAGGCGCTCCTCTTGAAATAACACCCAATTATCGAAAATCTATTATGGAGGTCTACACTGAAACAATGACTTATATTTTGACTGGCACTGGGACGCTATCGCCGCTCTCGAGAGTTCAACACTCACCGGAATCGAAAGGAATGGGCCTTCCGTCATGGGTTGCAGACATGAGTACGGCTCGGAGCACGAGCTTATTGAGGATTCAAAAGTTCTCGTCCGAGGAAGACCGCAGGCCATTTGACGCCTCGAAGCGAATCTCTCGGGGTTTCACCATCAGCGGATGTACGCTCACGGTCCATCTTTACAGATATGCGACTGTAACGCATGTCGGGGATTCGCGGGACGAGATATGCGTGTCAAATACCTTGGAAAAGACGGCACAATTGGTTCTGGCTCGCTCGGGCTTGACCTCCGTGCAGGGTTTACTGATCGACGATGTTTGGAAGACGATGTTGTGTGACATTCTATCTCCACGTCACCGGCGGTATTCTGATAACGATCTGCGGTCTGGGTTTACCTGGTTCCTTAAATGTTTGTGCTATGGGCTAAGCTTTCAGGTGAATGGACCCAATTACGCCAAGGATGCCCGCTCCCAGACCAAATGGCTAGAGCTGCTAGCAGAAAGGGATGACACGGGTACCATCCCTTCTCCAAAAGCGGTTATTGCATCATTTCGAGAGTCGGATCGCGAACAAGCATCAGAGCAGGCAGAAGCAATAATATTCGAGCAGTTGTTTAACCGCAACATGGCCGGTCGACGATTGTTTCTTCTCGATACTGGAGAGATCGGTATCGGTAGTGATGATATCCAGTTAGGTGATACACTATGCATTATTGCTGATGGTGCGAGGACGCCGTTCGTGCTTAGAAAGGCGTCTTCCACAGCAACAAATACCTGGACAATAGTTGGTGAAGCATACGTACGCGGGATTATGTATGGCGAGGCAGTTGATCGTGCGGAAAAGAATGGCGAATCTTAGGAAGAAGCTCACATTACTTGAAAGAAAGGAAGGAAGTTATGCCTGTACTTTTCCCATAGAACGAGAAAGCCGAGCACCAGTCAAAAAGACTTGCTAACGGGCCTTATGGAGAACTCTTTGATCATCGGTATCTGCCTCGTGTGCTAAACTCAGTAATCCGCAAATTTACACACTACTCGTTTACTTGCACTTCACAGTGGTGTCGAACATAGAAACATTTTACCTTCAAGATGATCAATGAATAGAAGTATGAGAGAAAGAGATAGCAAGGCAACTATCAAAGTTAATAACCTATGGCTGAATCTCGCCCTGCTCTGCTCCGGCCGTGGTAAGGGCGTCCACTTAAGCCATGCTCAAGATTGTACAGCCATATCTCGATCGCGTAGTCGGAGGCTCAGGATAAACTGGCGTATGCTCAGGTCTGGAGGTGGACATGGACTTTCGAGGGGTTATATAGATATGGTATAATACGGCCACAGCTGGCTACCTTGTTCCGTGACCAAAGAATCCCCAGGAAGGAGGACAATCTGGCCTCAGTCGGTCGTCACTTTCATGAGCACGACGCCAAGATGCAAGACACGTTATCCGACAATCATGTCTGCTTACCCCAGGTCTGCAGCAACATCCTCCGCCACCGGTCGACATTCCATCGAAACCATTCCTATAAGAGGCCAAATACCAATTCGACTACCACTATGTCTTAAGGTCACCTTCATCTTTACGGATGTCCCCATAATCTGCTTACCACTACGTCTAACGGTAAGTCGCCTTCTTCCCCGTCGTTTCTGATTCTATGAAAAAGATCAGGGCTTGCCACCGAGATCCTGAAATCGCCTTTAGCGATTCTCCTAATTGCAGGTCTTGGACTCAATTCGTGCGGATAGTAATCATCATCTGGCAGTAAAGATGACTTGAGTAAGTCTACGACTGCACAGTGACCGTGCTTCAAAGCCAGTAGCGTGGCTCTTTCAGCGCACCGATACCTGTCACCGGCATTCAACGCCCCTGCATTGATGAGGAATTTGACCATGTCTAGGCGGCCGTGTTCAGCGGCACCTTCGAGAGCGGTCTGTCCGTGGACGGTGGCTCCTGATGCATATAGGTCTGCTCCAGCTTGTAGGAGAAATTCAGCTATGCCAACATAGCCCCCGGACGCTGCCAACTGTAATGCGGTCGCGCCTCCAATGTATGCAGGTGCAGCGTTGACCTGAGCACCGTGGTTTATAAGGGTCTGAATCATAGTCATGTCGCCAACTTCTGCAGCGTGTTGCAAGGGGGTTCTTTTCACGCCCATGTTCGGCGGGAAGTTTACGCTGGCTCCGGAATCTAGGAGAAACTTCGCCATCTGAACGCTTTTCAGCTTGATTGCAACAAGAAGTGCTGTTTCCTTTCGAGAGTCGGGGTACCAGCATACAAAACTGTCCGGGTTTACTCCTGCATCCAAAAGCAAACCAACAGCTTGAAGTCTTGTTCCCTCGTTGCTTTCAATTGCAATTGCAAGTGGGGTCTTCCAGACATTTCCAGAACCATTTAGTTCCGGATCCTTGATATATCCCGAGGCGTCAACCTTGTGTTCGAGCAGGAGTTTGATAAAATCGAAATCATCTTCTTTGATGGCATTGCCAAGAACGCGAACTCCATAGCCAGGTCTCCCAAGGGGGTATCTCTTCCTGAATTCTTTGAGTAGTAGAAGCGTGACGGATTTGTTGCTTTGAACAGCGGCGAGTAGCGCTCTTGAGTCACAAGGATCCGCACCATATGACAAAATTTTGTGAATCATGCTGGTCCTTCCTGTTCTAGCCGCCGTTTCAAGTACTGTCTCATCGTTGTCGACTGTGATGCCGGCCAAGTTTATTTGAGCGCCATTCTTGATCAGCAACGTAACCAAGTCCATATCATTTCTTTCCACAGCGGCTGACAGTGGTGATTGGTGAAGAAGTCCAGTTGGAAGGTGAGGGGCAGAAACATCTGTTCCTGCAGCTATCAGATCTTGAATCAGAGAAATATCTCCGGACTTGATCGCAATCTGAAGAGGCGAGTAACGACAAAGACCGCCTGGTCGTCCCTCAGGCTCGGCATTGAGAATTTTCCTCACCAGGAGTGAACGACCTCGTTTCACTGCTTCTGTAAGCGGGCATCTGGTCGGCCAGCCTCCAATTCTTTTTATACGGGCTCCTTGATTGATTAACAAGACTGCAGCCTCTTCATGATCTCCTGTAATAGCATGCCACAAAAATTCGTCGTCTTTGAACCTCCTCAAATCTGGGTCGATGTCGGTCAAGAGTCGAATGAAGCTGACATTTCCGACTTCTGAAGCAGCTTGAATCACGGCCTTGAATCTTCTTTCTTCCGTGATCCGCTCAAGGGCACCCTTACTTTGCAATAATTGAGTGAGCTCGGGCACACCTAGACGAATAGACTCTGCAAGTGGTGTTGAATACATGAAGTGTCCTTCGAGCTTTAGAGTGATAACACTGTCGATGTTTGCTCCTTTAGCCAGAAGAGAATTGATAAGAACCATTATACCGCTTTGAACTGCGTACGAAAGTATGTCTTTCGTCATGATGGCCCCTGCATCAAAGAGTTTCTGGACCGCATCGACATTGCCCTTTTGTGCTGCTATTTCGATTAGATGTCTTTTTTCCTTGCAACCCCGAATCATCGAGAAGCCATAATTGAGGTCAACGTTGGATTGCAGGGCGAGGTTGATGATTCGCATGGCCATTTCGCTATCAACAGTTTCAAGCGCTTTGTGGAAGAACCCAAACCTGAGCAGGTCAACCGGACTCACTTGAACAATTTTGTGTAAGAGAATTTCCAGCACTTGGAGCTGTCCACGCAAGATTACTAGGCGGAGTAGGTCGTAGCCAAAATTAGCGCCGTTTTCAACAAGCAGTAGCACAAGCTCTGGTGGTGCAGGCGGTGTTTTGTTATGTTCGTTCCTGTGACAGCCAATTGCAAGCTCTAGAGCGCTCCAGTCCGACTGTCCATATCTCTGGATCATTTGGTTGGCGTCTGCACCGTGTCGAAGAAGGACTCTAGTAAGAGCAACATGATGAAGCTGGCAGGACCGCTGTAGTGCTGTGTATCGTTTATCGCTGTCGACGAAGACTTGCTTGTTGACTCCAATACTGGTGGCCCAGTTTTGCAACAGAACTTCGACAACATGATCATTGCCTGCGTTCACAGCCGCTCGAAAGAAGTTTCCTGTCAAGGCTTTGACCATGAGGCACGAGAATGGTCGAATTTGCGGCAGGAATGTGTTTACTTTCTCTTGCAAGTAATACACGAGGTACTCTAGCGGAAAGTCATCAAGCCCGGCAAAATTATTTGATGTTGAGAAAATGAGAAGTCTCGTGTATGTCGAACACAAGAAATCGACGCTGATCGAAGAGTTCGCGGAGTATTCTCTGGTTGCGCTAGATGGCAGCAAGGACATGAGCTTGGGGATCACTCTCTGAAAATGGCATGCAGCAAGCTGCTGATTGTTGAGCGAATCGATAATTCGTGGTGGGACACAGCTCGTAACCACTACAGGCTGGTGGGCAGAGTCGTGTTCCGTATGAATTTGAAGTTCCCTAGGCTGGAATTCGATTTCATTCGAATGATGCAGACCATCGGGAACCTCTCCTAGCATTATAGTAAGTGATGGGTGTAACGCAAGGGCAATATGCAGAAGGTGAGTGTGGAATAGAACATCTGCATTGTACCGCTGAAGCACATAGCATTTGAGCCATGGTGACATACCTCTCGTGGAGAAAGCAGCGTCATATTGGACGAATGGGAGGTTGTCTGTCCTGATTGAGACTACTTTTTCAGGCGGTGGAGTTTGGATGATGACGCCCTCAAGGTCGCGTGGATTTTCTGTATCTGTTCAGCGGTTAATTAGCGAGCGACAAAGAGGGTGGCATTTCGTCTGTACCAGATGTTTTGTTTCCGGGTCGAGGACCAGAGCAGTATAGAGAGGCCTTCCGTTGTAGTTTCTTGGTTGGGACAAATCGACTGTCGATATACACGTTGCTCTCTTTTCCAGACCGTTGTCTTGATTGAACCCTCTGCACAACAGCTTCCCACTGCACTGCGGGATGATTCTTGCGAAATTTCCATCGCCTTATTCTCCTTTCGTAGTTTGACTTGCTGGAATGGGGTCAGTGAATGTAATTGACTGTAGAGGATGGTTCATACGTCGACACAAAGTCATGAGTAGCACTCATGGCTCGCATAACCTCATGTAATGTTTTGTTTTCTTCCAGATAAAGCTTTCTAATCGTAGCCTTGTGTCTTTCCCAAGTCTTTTCCGAGGGATGAGGTACAACTCTTTGAGTAGTCATGTTGAAATCAGAATGATTACCACCAAAGCGAGCGCTGAAGGCGTCTCTCGGACATGAAGAGGGAGGAATGAACAGAAGGAAGTTTTGAGGACGACATAGACAGTGAAGGCGGGCGGTCTTGTTAAATTATTTGTGACAGAACCGGATCAATTCGCCACAAGTCGCGCTCGAGAGACGACCAAACTCGTATTGGTAGGCGACCAGGCAGGGTTGGGTTCCAAAACATCGTTCAGGCACATGTCTTGCAGGCCATTGCCTGTTTACAAAGCCTTCACATCAGCCTCACTTCCTCCGCACAACCGCCCAATTACCATTCTTCAATCTCAGGCGAGCTTCCATGATGGTTTTGTTTCTCTAGAAAAACGATACGATAATATTTCTGCTCCCATTTGCGCAAAGGCCGCAGGCTTTGGGCCTAGTAACTGGTCTTGCCCATCAATCCATGTTTTGGTGTCAATTGGGGGAGTGCCCGCGTGGGCGGCTGCTAACTTACCCCTCGGTGTCCCTCTCTGATTGCCAAGAGAACTAAAAACGCCCCTAGTGCAATAGATTGTACGACTTGGTCCTCTTATGCGGGCCTTGGGCCACTTCAAAAAACTACTCCAGAAGGAAGGTCACACGAAGACAGCCTCGTTGGAAAGGCTATAAATCACGTGATTATGAATCGGCGGTCTTTCGTCGTCTCTGACTGTATCCTCTAATCTTAAACCGGTGTTAAAGGTAAAAAGTTCCACTGTAGTACGGCGTGCGATTCAATTGCGCACATTATCGCGTCTGCTAGACCCAAGGTTACAACGAAATTAGGTAATAGCCTAGGGGCAGAGAACCTACCTGGTTCCCAGATGCCGGCCCGAAATGCCTCTCGGCGAGGCATTTCGAATAAAAGGGGCCTAATCTGGGCCCTAGTGTGTTTGCGTGACGAGTGCTCAGGGAGCGCTCAGGTTTGCTTAGCCAAAGGCTCAGTTAAAGCTCAGGTTAAAGCAGCCTTCGTTCGCCCCCTAAGATCAAACAGTAAATGGCAATTAGGTTTTTCGTTCTCGAGTAATCTGGGTATCAGTTTGGTAGCGTTGCCAGGACATGCCAG
>JANSVK010000194.1:0-60641 GCA_030068005.1 Cladophialophora exuberans | reverse complement strand
ACTGCCATATCGAGTGGCATGTCGATTCGGGCCTCGTCATGACGTTCATCGAGGTGAGTCCTTCACTCCGTCCGCCCCTCATTCCTCCTCTAATATACATGTTATAGTCCCCCCTCTCCTTCGCAAGTCCCTCAACGCGCTTCCTCTCCCTCTGCTCCTCGATAACGCCCATCTCACCGAGTCCATACCACACAATAACACCAACACCAATCAAACCCGCGAGGATCGAGAACGTCATCGCCACGATACCCTTTGTCTGGAACCCGTCGGGCAGTGGGTCAGGCGACACATTCGCGTCGCTCAGGTCGTAGAGGTTCACTGTATTGGCGGCCGCGTTGCCTGCTGTCGGCATGGGTGGGGACATGGCGCTGCAGGCGGAATAGTGGTCGTCGGGGATGCGCGAGGGGAGGGTTTTTTGCAAGGTTAGGGGGGACTATAACATGTATATTAGAGGAGGAATGAGGGGCGGACGGAGTGAAGGACTCACCTCGATGAACGTCATGACGAGGCCCGAATCGACATGCCACTCGATATGGCAGTGGAACAACCACACGCCGGGATTATCGCTCTTAAACCGCATGACGATATGCCCATTCGGTCTGACGAGCAATGTATCTCGCCGCATGGGTCTGCGCGGCAGGGATACGCTCCCGTTCAGCACGGCCATGGCGTCGTAGTCGCCGCTGTCGTCGTCGCCGCGCACCACGGCCTGGAACGCGTGCCCGTGCAAGTGGAACGGATGTTTTCCAGGGTCGTGGTTGTTCAACACGATCTCGACGACCTGGTCCTCACCCAGGATGTGTGCGTTGCTGTTCACGCCGTACACAATCGGGTCGACGGCGAGGTCGCCGGTTGAGAGCGCTGTGTACAGCGAGGGGACTTTGGGACGGACGTAGGTTATCCCGGAGAAGAAGGCGTAGTTCTGAGGAGAGAGTTAGTTAAGGGGACGTGAGTGGGGAAGGAGGTCGAGGGGAATTCCTTACGGCTCCGTCGCCTAGGTTGTCCATTAGCACGTCGAGTTGGACGACGAGGTCGGGGTCCTCGAGTAGGTCTTCGCCGTCGGTAGGTACGAGAGACATGTCGTCGAAGGGATCGAACTCGTCAATGGGTGAAGGAGGCGGCATTGGCGCGTCAGCGTCATAAACGAGGAAGCTCGTCACGTTCGGGTTCATGCCCTCGGGAACGACGTCAAAGAGGTCTTGATCCATGGAGCCCATGATGGCGAAGTTTTCACTCGTGTCGTTTTTCGTGGTGAGCAGGATGCCGTATCGTTGCGCCGCCGTGATGTAGATCATGCTCGCCTCGGTGGGCTCGTGGTACACACCATCCACTTCGATAATTCGGAATGTATGTCCTTCGATCCAGAAGTACTGGGCCGCAAAGGCGGCCATATTGACGATGCGGAGAAAGTACGTCTTTCCTGGTTGGACTGGGATTTGCAGATTTTGGGTGTCGTTCATCAGAGCAGCTTGAGGTACTGTGCGCTGGAGGTCAATATTGCTCGGCTATGCAAGAGAACCAGTCGTGCACTCACCTGGTTCCGCGCCTGTAGGATTGGTAACACTCAAGAACTGTTTGATAAGGACTCGCATTTGGTCATGATACCAGTCCGATAAGGTCAATACAAGCTCCTCATCAAACAGGTCGGCGTAAGGATGGTCTGGGTCATGAATGATCAGTGGTCCTCTCATGCCGTCCGGGTACTGTCCATCAACATGAGAATGGTACCAGTACGTGCCCGGCTGAGTGATCTGGTCGGAGTCAGTCGCCGATGAAATGTCAAAAACGGTTCTTGCCATACATTGAAATCATATGTAAACGTCGCTCCAGGAGGGACGGGACATTGCGTTCCACCAGCAACTCCGTCCATGTGATTTGTACCATTCATGAACAGCCCGTGAAAATGGATGGAGGTTGATTGGTTTCCAAGATCATTTTTCAAGTTGACGATAACTCTGTCACCCACATCGGCCTCAATGCGAGGCAGAGGCCACTGGCCATTGATTCCGATGGTTGTTCTTTCGAATTGGCCATCAGGATTAGCAGTCACCCATCCAGTTGTGAAGTTATACACTCGTGTTGCTGCAGATGTAGAGGAAAACCAGAATGCGAAACATAGGAAGAGAAAATTGGACAAGGAGAGCACCATGATGTCGCTCTTCTTACTCGGAAAATCTGACAAGACGTTCAACGAAGACGTGCTCGGGGAGATGAGAGGAGGACTCGACTATCAAGATCAGATAAGATCTTTTGACCTTGAGAGCTTCCCGAAGGTGATCAGTACAAAACTCAGCAACCCCACAGGAAAGCATGAGCTATCGTTACCACGCGAACATGAACCCTCCGATTCTGCTCCGATGTGTGACCCTGCAGCGGACAGGATGATAAGATTATCACGCAACTTACCCAGGTCAGGAGACATTGAGAATTTCTCGTACTGCAGCTCAATATCGTCGGTTGGACGCCACTAGGTGTAGAAGGAAGGCTAGACCGAAGCTTCTTGCTTGGCTCAATCAAGAGTTCCCAGGCCCATGAATAACTTACCGAAACTTAGAGCTCTGATGGTGGGGAGTCATGCGAGGAAGACCCTGAAAGACACGGCGGGCGCTGTCCGGGCAAGGTGGCACGATGTAATTGAGTCCAGCACCAGTTCCTCGTTGGCGGAAAAATGACTCGACGGGCAGCGCCAAGAGAATCCTGAGAGCTCACGAAAAGCTTGGCGGAACGGGAGGGGTCTAAACCTAAGTCGATTCTCGCTTCTTGAGCCATTGAGTGTGTCGTTGGCCCGCTGTTCCCCAGTGAGAATTTGACATAGACCATTGGGAGTCGCAGACCGGAGGAGATCAGATAAAAAACCCCGGTTATATTATCTCATCTAATCGCCATCTACCACCAATCACGAGTGGAGACGGGTTCGCTTGATTTTTCTTATCTGATTGAAACTGGTCAGTTTCATGCAACTTAACCGAGAAAGGCGGCTCACCTTTGCCATAAATGTCCAGGCGCGGCCATTGAGAAGAAAATTTCAATCGACGTCCCTTGGCATTGACCAGGTTGCACCTCTGGGAGCGTGCTAGAGCCTAAGCTTTGTAGAAGCCCAACCAAGCACTTTCACTTGCCAGGAATAAGACTCGGTTCGCTTTGCCTTCAGATTTCTTGAAAGGGTTGAGGAAGAAAGTGTTGCTGATACTGGGAACGAAGGAAAGGTACCAGGACCTCTAGCCAGAGAGCACTGCGGACAGCTCAAACTTGTGTCGAGCTCGAGCCTTTTCCAGGGTCAGTTGACAAAATTCGGCCAATAAAGCGATTCTTCTCGCGCTAGGGATTTCCTTTCTGAATAGAGAACGAGAGGAGAAGCCAAGCCCGATTTCCAGCGCGATTTCGTGACATTCCACATGTAAGTGAAAAGAGCGACATCGGCGTAGTGGAGAGGTTGCAAAAAGATCACTCGATAGACCCTGGCCAGATGTCGGAATTGATGGATGTCGTTCGTTTCGAGCCAAGACAATTGATCACCTTTCCCGCAGCTGATTCTGCAGCTCTGAGGATATCTTATCTGATCAACTGTTTCCCATCTGTCGCAACCCTTTCTTGCAGTATAATCTCTCCTATCACCTTGGACAGGCTTGACACTCTGAAGTTCATACCTTTCAGACTGTCATCATGCCAGAAGTCTTTGCAGTCCCAGTCTTTTTCATTGTCTTTAGAGAAACACTGGAGACGGCCATTGTTGTATCCGTGTTACTTTCTTTCCTGAAACAGCAACTTGGTCCAGACAGAGACAGGACTGTCTACAAGAAGCTGCGAAACCAGGTACGTGGCGTCTTGCTTACTGGCATGAAGGCCCTTCTCTAATTGCAGCCTCTCAGATTTGGTATGGAACCCTCCTGGGATTGGTCATATGTCTGATCATAGGGAGCGGCATGATTGGGGCCTTCTATGGGATTGGCACAGATAGCTGGGGTTCCACGGAGGACATTTGGGAGGGTGTTTTCGCCCTCATCGCGTCCATCATCATTGCTCTTATGGGAGCTGCTCTTCTGCGAATCTCCAAAATGCAGGCGAAATGGAGAGTGAAGCTCGCGAAGGCACTGGAGGCCAAGGACAACAAGCATGCCAAACTCGGCAACCGTTTCAAGGCATGGGCCGAGAAGTATGCAATGTTCCTTCTTCCATTTATCACAGTCCTTCGAGAGGGCATCGAGGCCATTGTGTTCATCGGTGGCGTCAGTCTTGGTGTTCAGGCTAGCTCGATTCCCTTGCCAACATTCTGTGGACTTCTTGCAGGTTGTGGAGTTGGTTTCATCATTTACAAGGGTGGAAATATGGCTCCTTTGCAGTTTTTCCTCATTGCCAGCACATGTTTCCTCTATCTTGTGGCTGCAGGTTTGTTCTCTCGCAGTATCTGGTACTTTGAGACCGATGCTTGGAACAAGGCCACAGGTGGAGATGCTTCAGAGAATGGATCTGGTCCAGGTTCATACGATATTCGGAGAAGCGTCTGGCATGTCAACTGTTGCAATCCAGAGTTGAATGGTGGCGGCGGCTGGGGTATTTTCAATGCCTTGCTAGGATGGCAAAACAGTGCCACCTATGGCAGTGTCATTGGCTATAATGTCTTCTGGATCGTCACCATTCTTGGATTCATCGTAATGAGGTTTCAAGAGAAGAAAGGCCGATTGCCGTTTATGAAGTCAAAGGCAACTGGTGCTGGTGCTGTGGAGAGAAAGGTCAGTGACGATGAGTCGAGTGGTGGTGACACGGTGGAGAAGAAGGAGGTCTCCGACAAGGCAAAGGAAGTTGATAGCCACGCATGATGGGTTCATCTCAAGCAGATACTGGAGTTCCTGAGAGTCTGAGAAAGTCAGTCTGGGAAAATGAGGAATGGAGGCAAGGGACCAGTTCAGGTTGGTGCTGGGACTTGCTGCACGGCTCGCTGCGTAACAGGTGGCTTCCAATTGGCCGACGTGTCTCGGCCTGAACCAACACTGACTGCCAGTGGCATTGACAGTGTGCGACTGTTACTGCTACAGTGTCGTATGTATACGCTATTTTTAAGGCACCTTAATATAACAGCACTATCTCACGTACGGTTGGAAGTCTTGAGTTAGAAAATGAGTTTGTCAAAGCATTTTTGAGTCCCAAATCAGAAGCGAGCACTTCAGCACCCACAGGTCGGTACGTGATTCTAAACAGGCAGATATTTCCTTCCCTCCGTCTGGTGCCCACTGTGTTGATCTCCCACCCATGGTTCTGTTTCCTTCCCGTCGAAAACAAAGCACAATACCCATGCCTGCTAAAGCTCGAGACGATGAACGGAACATAAAACAAAAACAAAGCTTTTCTTCCCCCAGTCCACCCATAGATAGCGTTGCCGGTTTTCTGAACAGGCTACTTACGGTGACTGCAAACCCTCCCGCCCAACCATATTGCAGTCACGATATCGTGTTCATAATATTTTCTGTCGACCTCAACTTCGGGTATCAAAGTTGGGAGGAAAACAACCGGACCTGGGGAATGTTGGTACATTGGTGATGCAAATGTGGAAACCTAATGTTAGTAGCACAGGGGGAATAAGAGGACGTCTGATGTGGCTGGAGTTTGCACAAGGTGTTTCAAGCTCGTGCAGGGGAAATCAGAGGGGACTACGCAGGACTCCTAGAAGATTAACGCTGTTTTGGTTAGTATTATTGTGAATTGTCGCTGACGGTTGTCCGGTCGGGGAGTCGTCGAGGATCGGAGTCGCTGGAAGAAGTCGAAAAGTAGGCCGCCGTGGCACAACGCATATGAGGATTCAAGATGGTCGGCGTCGCTTCGGATCCGGAGTATCTAGGTCCAGGGAAAGAAGATCATCTTCGTCATCAGCCTTTCGCTTGACGTGCTTGCTTGATGGTGGGGTCATTGGAGGGCTCAGATTGCCTGCAGGGTCTGTGGCTGCAGCCTGCTCCAACTTGTCCTGGCTCGTGAATGAAGTGCCTTCTTCAAAGAGATTTTGCTCACTTGCGTGTTGCGAAATCGAGGTTTGGTTTTCTGCCAATGTTGCGGAGCTGTCTTCCCCTAGGTCTTCACCATATTCAGCTTGAGGAGTGAACAGGTCTTCGGCACCATAAGTGTCAACAGGCTGCGGATCCTGGGTGGCTTCCGTAGCTTGGAAATCATTTTCATCCAGACCATCATACTGATCCAAGTCACCATCTTGTGCAGTATACTCCTCAACCGTGTCGGACTTGAGAGCCTCATTAGCTCGATCGCCATCGACGGTATGAGAACTGTTCGTTTCATGTTCATGACCATCTTCTGCTTGATCAACGGCACCAGCATCCTGCTGTTGCTTGGCGGCATCGGTCTCGTACGTTTGAGTTTCATCAAAGATGTCCTCTTGCTCGATGCCTTCGGGGTTGTCTAGCTCGTCAACGTCAAATTTGCTAGGTACTTCAGTACTTGACTCGGCTGGGCCAGCATGCGGCATCTCGGTGCTTTCCGCACCACGTGAAGCATCAATATTGGTAGTGGAGTCTCCATTGGCCTCATTCTCGCCTTGCTCTTCGGTATTAGGAATCTCCAGGCTATGGCCATCCCCAGCAGAGTGAGCAGGCACCGTCATTGCAGCAGATTGGCTATCAGTGACAACTCCGCCTTCTTGTGGCTGTTGAGGGCTTTCTGCTCCAACATCCTCGCCTTCATATTCTGGGCTGTCCATATGATCGGCGGCAATCTCAGCATAAGTTTTACCCTCACGTCCTACAGATGCAAGGTAAGAATACTGAGAAACCAAACTCACTCTACTACTAAGGTGGCAGTAGAGTGGCCGAGCTTCTTCTTCAGCTCCGTTCCGACAAAGATGTAAGTAGACGTCCAGAATTTCGGCTAAGGTGATCCGAGTAGCATACTTCGAATCTTCACAGATATGAAGACCCAGTCCAGGAACGTCTAGCACGAGTTCATCATGATGATCAAGAGTACCAGTCAAAACCTCACGACACGCTGCAAGTAGTTGATCCAAAGGCTCGAATGCAAGAGAAGAGTCGGGTAGAAAATAGACACTAGAAGCATCTCCAAGTAAGGGTGGAAAGAGCGACATATCTTCATCCAGATATGAAAGAATAACTGGATGAACGGATTTAGTGGTGTCATTGGTCTCATGGCTTTCTCCTGCATCGTTGTGATGCTCTTCTTCGAGAGCTCTCGCGACAGATGGTTCCGCCGGCTCGGAGGCTTCGACGAGGGCCTCGGCTTCTTCAGATTCGAAAGTAGCTGACTTGTCTTCGAGTGTTGGTTCGTTCTGCTCAGAGTGTTCCACAAGGTCCGCCTGCTCCTTTTCTGCTGCAGTTTGCTCTTCCTCAAGCAACGGTTCCTCAAGTTCCGTTTCAAGGTTCGGTTCTACAATCTCGCTTGGTTCGTCCTGCGGCGTACGAGGTAAATCGATTTTTTCGAGTATTTGTTTTCCAGTAGTGGCGCCGGTGTCGGTCGGAAGCATCTCTGATTCATTAGTAGTCAATTCGTTCGATTCGTTGTATTCAGGTTGATAATCAAATTCGTCCAGAGTGACTTCAGGAGCAGTCTCATTCAGATCCGTCGAAAGATCTTGGTGATTATTGTCATCCACTCTTTCGTTGTTCTGCAAAGCGTCTGGCCTGGTCTCTTCTTCATCTTCGTAGAGTATATCATCATCTTCGTCACCTTGCAATTCTTCATTGAAGCCGTCCATATTATAGTCAGTGTCGGGATGATCGATCGAGGTATATTGTTCTGTGTCGTCCAACATGTCGTCATCAGCAAGTATGGCACCGACCGAATTTTGCATATCCTGCAGACCAGAGTCTATCGTCATCACAGGATCGTCAACCATCTCATCGTGCAAAGACCCGATCGCAGAAGGGTCGTGAACAGAAGCTAGGTCAACATCGATGTCATCAGGCTGCCGGTATGGTGAAGAAGCTACATCCATCTGGTCATCAAGTTTTGACGCGTCCATATCGTTGAAAGCGAAGGAGGGGATGGCGGTCATCTCAGGCGGGAACGAGGGCAGAATGTTCGAGGATTTGTAAGAGGGGCGAGTGTCGCAGGTTGGAATGTCCTGTCTGACGCCAGGACAGAAGATGAAAAGGAGGGTCAAGGCGCTGTCAGGGATGTGTTTGCGCTCTCTGGTGCTTGAATCATCTCAGTGGCTGTGTTTGCTCGAGAATCAAAGGTGAAGAACAAGTGAGGAATACGTGAAGGCGAAGGCAACCATCGACGGACGCGAAAGAACGAAATAACTGAAGGTGCAAGCGTCCCGGAGTTCTGACGCTATTCCGAATGAGGATAATATTGCCGCCGTCTTGACTAAAGTCTTTAGCCTGAGCGTGATGCTGCTGCCTGTTAGCATGTGACTGGTGGATATTTTCAAGCTGAGCTCAAAGCAGCGAGAATCTCATTTCGATTTCAGACTCATGCAAGAGGAACCCTGTCTTTCGACTGTAAACCACCTGCCTATATACTTCTTAAAGCTATGCTGACCTTATCATATTTTTTGAACATTAATGCATGATGGAAATCAAGTTTTTCATCACTCTGCTACATGATATATATTACTTCACCGTACGCTTAAAGCATCGTTTATAAACTCCCTGGTTCATGATCTCACTGCCAGTGCTCAGTGCAAATGAGGATAGACCTTCTTGAACGAGTCGCGTTGCATCATGTTGCGCCACCATTGCTTCGTCTTGGGTCCGATCTTGAACTCTGGCACTGTCTTTTGGATCAGACGTTCCAGCTTGTCAAAATCCTCCAGATTCTCGCCGCCAGCACCCCACAAGGCATGAGACAACCATGGCACAACGTGGAGATCAGCGTAAGTCACTTCTGGTCCTGCAGCGTAGGGTAGAACAAGCAAGCTCTCCAACTTGTCCATGCCCGCCGCAAAGCCGCGGTAGTCCTCATGACTGCTGTGGAAGAATTCTGGGTGATTGTCGGATGAGAGGTAGTGCTTGTACAAGCTGCCATTCATGTCGCGACGGCCCTTGTAGAACTCGTTATCTGGGAAAGCCTTGCAGTTTTCTTCCAACACGTTCTGGCGCGCGCCAAGGAAGGCCTTGAACGGACTGTTCTGCTTTGCTGAGATCTCTTCGGGGTCACGGGCATCCAAAAGAATGATGTTGGTGCTGACCTCACCCGAGTGCACGAGATCCAAAAGCTGTTTCATGGTCTGGGCGGTAGTGTCGTCCTTGGGTGCAAGGTTTGAGCCGGAAGACCGTGAATCGTTCAGGTAGATCAAGATGTCTGTGCTCTCGATGAGGGGTGCGCTTAGCGAAGGGCTGGTCAGGGACGGGATGGTTCCGTTGCTGTTGATTTTAACGTAGTCGGGATGGAAGTTCCCGCCGTTTACTGAAATAGAGCGAGAATTAGTACACATGTGCTTGATGTGCGAGAAAGGAGGAGTATCCCTGACTCAGATCAACATCTTCCACCTCGTAGTCACCCTCAGGGTATTCCTTTTCTGCCAGTCCTAGAAGTGGGACGCCCGCCCATTGTGAGGCTGGAGAGGAATAGACCTTGAAATGAGGCTTTCCGTCGTGCATATTGTTGGTTTTCTGAGGATTCTACCGGGTTTGTTGTTGTACTGTAGGTGATGTTCTTCTGGTATAAGTGTGATAAGGAACGCGAATATTGGCAGCTCTTCATCAACCAGACTTTCCTGGCCTTTTTATCCTACCGACCATCGCGGGTTCCATACCTGAAACTTCTCAAAGACGTAGGTATTACCATCCCTTTTGGGACCCTTGATACTGCGTCATAACTGGCATCGCAAGGCTGCTTCCCCTCTGGCTCTGGATGACTAAAAGACTGGCAGCTGTAACCCTGGTCGCTCGTGTCTTTATGGTTGCCAAGGATTATGGAAACATGTTCTTAGATCGTTATAGTAGCAGTAGGTGTCGACGGGTTTGTCGAATCAAAGCTCAGGCTTATGTGCTAAAAAGAAGTATACCTGCATGACGGATTTTTCAAGGATGGCGCCTTCCCCGGGCTCTCGGAAGTACAAGCACGGTGCCAAGACCTATGCTGCTTGGCATACGTAGACCAGCTCCAGCTCTTTGGAGATACCTCCGTGCGCCTTTATTATTTTCATACAACTGCTTGCCCTTCAATTGAATCTCACTTACCTCTTGGTGCCGCTCTTGGATATGCAGGTAGAGCAGCGAGGTCTCCCCTTTAACTGGATATCATTTCTGGTCTTCTCTAGCCGCTCTTATTTTCGATGTTACGCGCCTAACTAATGCAGCGTCTAGCTGACAGATCCCGTGGAGTTGCTGGCCAGGAAGACCTGTAAAGCTTGCAGGTATCAACCCTTTTTCAATCGTGCTAGCACCGTAAGAAACTCCGAAATGCCCCTCTTACCTCATCAGGGCAACAGATGATCCAATAGAGGTTCGGGAAGAGCTACCCTCGCTCTGCAGTGGCTGCCTGCTCGCAATCGACAATGCTTGTCCTTTGACAGAGCTCGATAGCAATAAAATACTGGCTGATGTGATCAGTCGGAAAAGCGTCTCTCACCAGTCATCTGGCTGACAGTGCGTCAACCCATTTACCCGGAAATGGCGGTTGTCAATCCAATGCTCGCATTCATGAAGAAATTTGACCGAAATTTTGGATCATATATAAGTCATACGCTCGAAGCTGAACGAATTTACATGAAAGACTGATAAAAGAAACCTCGAACTCGAAACATGAGCACGCAATGAATGTGGTGTGAACATGAAAACCTGCAAGCCTGAGGCAACATCGTTCGAGATAAACAGACCTTGCTCATCTACAACTGACAGCGTCGCCTGTAATTTGACCTCTTCGCCCGAAATCGCGTCGGCCAACCTTCACGCAAGAAGGTCTTCACAATGGGAATCATGAGGATCTTCAGCAAACACTTCGTCTGTTGGTTCTCACTACAGGTACCAGCAATCCCTCGTTGATCACTCGCTGTTGATCCTCTCCTGAGCCAATCTCTGCTCTGAGCTGTAAACATAGCGCTCTACAACATCGACAATATCTTGATCTCCGGTGCCTTGTGCTGCATTGAGCAATGATCTCAGATCGTCGGAGAGGATTGATGCTATCATATAAAGTTAGCAGCTACTGCCATACTTGGACTTCCAGTGCTCAAGAGCGATGAATGCCGGCGGCGAAATCGTTGTATCATAATGGGTCGACTTTATGGCTGCTCGGAACGCTACAAGCGCTGGGCACGAAACTCTTCCTAGGACGCCAGTCCCATGGATTTTCGTCGTTTACTTGAGCACAGGGTGTAGAACTATTAGAACTACGAGGAGCGGTCGACACTGCAAAGCCACAAGCCGCCGTATTGCCATGACTGAGGCTCTCGCAGGTAGCCTCCAATTTTGTACCCACAGGCAGGTCGGCTTGACCAGGGGGCCGGCTCGGTTGTTCCGAGGCTGGGAAAGAGAGGGCATTCTGACACAACTGATGCAGCAAATGCGGTCATTTGCAGTTTTACGTGGTATCTTTGTTCACCCACAAGCTTCATAAGACTTCCTATTCCTGCACAGCGACCATGATAGATTCATGTACTTGTGGTGCCAACTAATACTGTCCCTGCAAGTGCTACCAGGACCGGCCTGGCTACGGGCGGTATTTCAAGCCATCTTAGCCGCTCACCTCCACGATCTCGGCCGCCAAGCTGTTTTGACCTTCCGAATTCCTCTACATTTACTACTTGTACGTTAGAGGTTTTCGTAGGCAACAATTCTACTTTCCTTTTTTGGCGCTTCTCACCCTCTCAATATTAGAAGAATATCGTGTGCGATCTCAGCTTGCAGTACATGAACATGACGCTGTTTTCAGCCAGGACTTCCTATTCTCAATGCGATGTGGCGAGGCTAATCTGCGTCAACGCTCGTTAAGGAGCCATAGTTGGTCGATTGCTAGTTGATTGAAGGTGAGAAATACGAGATCCGCGAACCTTCGAAGCTGTATATAAGATGTCATTCGAAGCGCCCCTGTGAGATCGTGCCTCATTGTCGACGCAAGCTGAGTCTGACGTCTGAGTAATATGATTATGAGTGAGGGTGGGAACTGCCACATGATGGATGGGAATTCTAGGACCGTGATCGCGGTGCTTGTACATCGGACATGATGAGATGGCATTATCAGGCACGAAAACGTTGATTCCATGAAGAACTCGCCGCCGTCATGCATTTAAGCACCCTGCAATATAACAAAGACACTCCAGTCCTCCCATGCGCGAGACCAAAGCGCTCAGTACCCCGCTCAGTACCGCTTCAACACCCTCATAAGGCAATCTCCACGTTCCAAAAGATGGTCCACCTCCCTTCAACCTCATCACTAATCATCGCATGCCACCTCCTCCTCTTATTCGCAGCCCCAAGTATATCAACCTCTACAACCACACCCCACCCTGCGAAGAGCACACCCTTATGCATCCTCCACAAGCAGGATCCCGACCAGGGCATAACGCAAGCCTGCTGTGTCTGCGACAGCAGCGCGACTCTGTCGCCTCTGTCTGTGCCACCGACAGGTCATCAGAGCGATAGCTGCGCGTACACGACCATTCCCGCCACGGCCAGAGAAACCATCACGACCCTGGAGTCGACGTATACCAAGGACTGTTGGGGCTGTGTGGAGATCGGATTTAATGTGCCTAGTTGTACGAGCATTCCGGGATGTACGCGGCGGGTTAGTAGGGGAGGCTAAAGGGCTTGGTGGTGAACGGGCTGGAAAGGGGTCCAGAGAGGGAGGTTGAATTACATGTCGAGTGACGGAGGGCAAGGGACGGTTAAGATGCGTGGATCGGGGATATATAATCCACACGAATAGCTCCAGTCGCCCTTAAAAGCGTGTGCGCAATGGAAACGTTCACAATCATACCGAATGTAGTTTACGAGTTTCAGAATACATAGAGATTTACTTTTCACTCGATCAGCCATATCCATAAAGGGGTATCACAATGTCGTAGCCTCGTAACTTCATCAAATCTGCAATCGTCACATCTGAGCGTGTCATCTGCCGGGGTTTCCAGCCAGAGTCCTGAGTCTGATCTCACAGCTCGTCATCTTCACTCTCTGTCTCATCAACGTTAATGATCTCTTGCTTCACGTTGGAAACCTCTTCCTTCTTGACCTTTTCTTCTCCACCGCTTACTGCTACTAGTGCAACACTCTCATTCTTTTTCGATCCGCACAACATATCCCTCCGATATTGATAGAACCGATCCAGACACTCTCTTCTCTTAGCTTGAGTCCAGTTCTCCACCACCAGGGCAAAAGTGACTACGTTGTCCTCGTAGCCTGCCCATTTGGCCATGCTGCAGAACTGTCGCTGTCGAACAGCATTGGGTGGACGATATTTGTATTTGATCCCCATGCCATCGGGTGTGTCGACACCGGAAGTGTTACGCATTTCTTCGTGGAAGGCATTGTCGTAAACGTTTTCGTAGAGGTCTTCATCTTCGTCACTGTTACCGGATTGTATAGGTTCGTCGTCGAACACTTTGGCTTGCTGTTCTTGGGTGCCCCATCTATGCTTTCCGGACGCGGCGTTCTCGGCACGTTTGGATAAGAGAGCCTCGACTTTGGATGAACCAATGACTTCGCTATTCTCGTGAGTGTAAGAGACGCCCACTGAAGATAATATTGCTTGCACTGGGTCGTGCTTCTTTCCTCCATCCTTGCTCGATCCAAAGGGAGTGTTTGAACGGGATCGAGATTTGCGAGGTTTTTCTCCGATGATCTCCGCTGCAAGTTGCGATATTGCTGCATCCTCTGATTCCTTCTTGATGCTTCGTTGAAAGCCGTCGTCGTCGGTCATGTTGTCCGCTTCAGCGTCGCCATCAGAATCTTGTTGCTCAACTTGCAAATTGGCGACTCGGACATCCGCTTTAGATTCTGCAATATTCGTCTTGTTTACTATGTCCCGCAGCACTAGATTCTCACCTTGATATGAGAACAGATTCTGGAGACCAAATATTTCACCCTTCTGGTCTTTCTGACCTTGCACGCCTTGAAAATAGCGTCGTTCAGAAGTGGCATTATATCCGATATTTGCTTGTTGCTGCTTGTAGATCTGACGAGCGTAGACGATCTCTTCCAAGGTACCTTGACTAATCAATCGAAATACTTCAACGTCCCTGGTCTGGCCGATTCGATAAGCTCGATCTTGTGCCTGTAAATCATAGCTGGGATTCCAGTTCGGGTCGACAATTACCACTTTGTTGGCCGAAGTGATATTCAACCCAACACCACCAGCTCGAGTACTGATAAGAAAAACAAATTGGGTTGGATCGGTATTGAACTCTTTCACAGCTGCGTATCGGTCTTCATATGACATGCTTCCATCAAGGTACTTCAAGTTGAATTTCGTGCTGATAAACAAGTTCTGTAACATTTTGAGCAAGCGGACACTGTGCGAGAATATAAGGACTTTATTATCGCGTTGGCTGTACCAGAAGTTGAGCAGCTTCTTGAGTACTCGCCATTTTCCGCAATACTCGGGGTTGGCAGTGTGAAGGAGGCTGTCGCGTGATCTGTAGATTTCTTGCCACTTATCGGGCATGCATATCTGTAACATGTCCAGATCCTTTGCTTGCTTTTCATGGGAATCTGTGCCTTGGGGTATGAGAATAGCGAGGTGGTTGGACAAGTTCCGAAGGTTGGCTATGGCAGGAAACACCCAACTTTGCCAGGGGGATCCGTCTTCCAAGGTGATATGACAGCACCATCCAGCCTTCTTTTTGCTGCCGCAATCACAGAACTCGGTAGAATTCTTCACCAGCTGACCAATGTCACTGTCGAGAAAATTTTGATAGGCATCTGCTTGGGTCGGGGTGAGAGGGCAAAACACGACGCGATCTGACTTCTTGGGAAGTTGGTCTTTTATGAGGGCTTTCGTCCGTCGCAGAAAGAATTGAGGGAGTAAATTCTGTACGAGGGCTTTTGCGGTTTTTCGAGCATTTGCTAGTTCGTATTGAGTGGCAAGATGACTTTGACCTAACTTCAGCGGAACACAAATAGTTTTCTTCCAAGTAGAAATGGGCCCTAGGCTTCCCGGATTTGTCCAGTTGAGAAGTGTCCACAGTTCTTCGTAATTGTTTTGAATGGCAGTTCCAGTTAGTCCAATGCGGCAAAGAGCGTTGATATCGTTCAATGCAATTGTAGTCTCGGATTTCCGTTCTTTAATGATGTGGCACTCGTCGGCAACAACACAATCCCACTTTACCGTGTTGATTTTGTCCTTGTTTTTCCGATATGTCTGATAGGTCGTAATCATAACCTCTAGCATACCCGCTTGGGCCTGGAGAAGTACATCATGTTTGTAAGTAGCATCTTTATGATAAGTATCGACTTCCCACCAACCCCAGCGTCGAAATTCATCTTTCCAATTTTCCATGAGGGTGCCTGGGCAGATGAGGAGCGTTTTGGGGTACCAACGTTCTGCTCGGGACATTTTCCGCATTCTCTCTGAATCGCGCTCGTCGCCAGTCTTGCCATAGGCAGCAGTCAAGAAAGCAATGACTTGGACAGTTTTGCCCAAACCCATGTCATCGCCTAAGATGCCTCCTTTCTGGTAAATGAAAAGCTCATGCAAGAACTTTACACCAGAAATTTGATAATCGCGTAAGAACTGGGCGATAGATGCCGGAATGAGACCACAGGAGTGAGGCAGCTCAATGTCTTTGTATGCTCTTGTTGCAGTCGACAGAGGGAAGTCGGGTCGTTCTAATAAATCTTCCAGGTCCTCTTCGTCAGAGAAATAGATACCGTTATAGGAGGGTGGAAGTGCTAGACCCCCTGCCTTCAACTTGTCCAGGCGTTTATCAAATTTTGCTCTTCGTTTTCTGATGTAGTCAGGCAATGTCCATTCCATCAGATCTTGATTGTCATCTTGATCGCCGTACTTTCTCACTTTCCGTCTCTTCCTAGGAGGTGCTTGCTTCCCAACGCCGGTGACACTCTTAGACTTAGCTCTCGATCGAGGCTGCGCTTCCTGATCAGTAGTCTCAAGGGCTTGTACAGTATTCATTCTCTTTTTCGGCTGTTTTCTCTCTGGCTTCTGGTCAACGTCTTCATGGCTCTCGGATGATTCCCGCTCGACTTCGTGAGACTCTTCGTCGGTGGAATCATCCGAGTCTCGTTTGGCTAGCTTAGTCGCAGCCAAAGCGAGTTTCTTAGTGCTGCGATATCCGCGCTCACAAGGGATGTCAGAGTTCTCCGTGTTGCTCGGAGCGTCTGACTCGGTTGACAGCTTCATTGCGGCAGAAGTTTCAGGTCGAGTTTTTTCTTGCTTGATGCGCGGGGCATCCAGGTCATCGTCGTCGGTATCGGTGAAGACCATTTTGCTGGTTTTCGAGCAGATTCTTGTCGAAGTAGGAGTATAGACTTGTTAAGCATCTTCGAAATTGATCGGAGCGAAGAATATCGAAGCGCATCACTATGGCGCACTGCCAAAAGTAAAGTCAAGGTGCGAAGATTTGAAGGCGGGGCAGCACGCGTGAAACTTGCGTGAAACTTCACGTCCACGATAACGCGCTGTCACATGACCATTTCGTTTCTGCCCGTTACGTGCCTGTATCCTTCCTTCAATTCTCCAACCTGCGCCCTCCGGTTGGAACTTCACCCCAACCCTGGGCATTGACAATGAACCAGGTACCGTCAAACAATCTCATCGGCAGTTGCTCCTTGTCCCTACCAATTGCTCCCACGCTTTCCGGAAACTTGCCGCCGTAGCCGAAGCTTCAATGAGTGCCATGTCTGGGCTCAAAGGATGAGAGGTGACATCCAGTGCCATCCACCACCAGCCAGAGCCACTCTAAATGATTGCCGTTAACGGTACTGATTGAGCCGGGTTAATCCCTAACAAAGAAATCTGACGTACGCTTGGCAACGTCGGAATCTGTGCCGAACATGCCTCGCTCTTACCCAAAGGTCTTCGGCAGATGATTCCTCTGCTCAGTATAGAGCCTGAAGCCCCATGGGGAAGCCTCCAAAACACTACTCCAACCTCCCCCACCTCTGGCCTCAGGTGGAATGCGGATATGCAGCCCCACGGCGAAGATCAGACGGTGATATTAGAGCATGGAATACATCTTCAGCGTTTTACAGTCTGTATCGGACATCAAAAGAGAAGTAACTTGATACAACAATCTGCATTGACTCATCCAAATCACTTTAGGTCACAATGGGGTCCATCTCACACATGAAGCTGAAGCGTGCTCCGTTGAAGAATTCTGGCGCCATCGACCATCTCGAATACGTGGATGTATCGCCTATCATAGGAAGAGAGTATCCGACCGCTAAGCTCAAAGATATTTTGAATGCTCCCAACTCGGATGCTCAGCTTCGCGACCTTGCCATAACCATTTGCGAACGCGGTGTTGTCTTCTTCCGAGCCCCTCAGGACGACTTGACCGTTGAAGAACAGAAGAGAATTACATATCTTCTGGGTAAATTGACAGGCAGACCTGAGGATCATGGATTACACGTGCATCCTTTGTTCAATGATCCAAATAATATTCCCATGGCCGATGGGACAACGGACGAGAACATGTGAGTGACATTTCCACCAAGAGATCTTGCGGCTGATGAGGAGAACAGCTATGTTATCAATTCAGAGGCCATGAAGAAAATATATGCGACCATGAAGAACAGACCAAACAGCACCGGCGAACCGAAAGACTTGAGCAGAGAATGGCATAGCGATTTGCTATTCGAGGAATGCCCTGCTGATTTTAGCTTTCTCCGAATGCAAGACACACCTCCATCAGGTGGTGATACTCTATGGGTTTCAGGCTACGAACTGTGAGTTTTCCGGCTGCTTTTACAGGTCTTGGGTTCGCTGATGCCTCTAGCTACGATCGCCTTTCTCCACCTTACCAAGCGTTTCTCGAGTCCCTTACAGCAACCTGCGCCCAACCAGTCTTCGAATCTGCTACTAAAGCCGGGGGTTACGAAATCACCTCTCCTCGCGGCTCACCTCTGAATTTCGGGATGAATTTTGCACCAGTTCATCCCGTCATCCGGACTCACCCTGTCACTGGCTGGAAATCACTCTTTGCTGGAGTTGGGCTGCACGTTAGTCGAATCAACGATGTCTACGCCTACGAGGATCAAATGATCCGAGATTATGTCCTCCGACTGATTACACGAAATCATGATTGTATCGCTCGAATGCATTGGACAAAGCAAGCTTGTGCCATTTGGAGTAATGCCTGTACTTTACATGCCGCAACGGTAAGTTCCCTTTTCTGTTGCGTTTGTCTTGGTATATGATATTGCACTTCTAGAATGGACTAACGAGATATATTTCTCAGCCCGATACACATCTCGTGGATGGAATTAGAGTCGGCGTGCGTGCTTCTGGCGTTGGCGAGAAGCCTTACCTTGACCCTGCCTCAACGGGAAGGAGGGAAGGCCTCGGGTTGCCTCGTATCTGAGCTTCTGTTTGAACCATATCTCTCAGTGGATTATTACTCCTTTCATGCTCCTGAGGCATATCGGCTACAAAGTCACCAAAATTCAAGATTGGGATCACTCCCACCTTCTGACTATCTAATTCGCCCCTCAGATCCTGGTTAAATATGCATCATACCTTTCCAGAAATACTTACGTTCGACTTAGCTCTTGCCATCTCTTGCCATTTCATTCAAATTGGAAGGCGCAGGCCCACCAGATTCCAAACAGGCGCCGCCGTCAGCCGAGTTTACCTTCCTCTTGATCAATATTGCTGTTAACCGTTTGTTATGTCTTAGAACGATCCACACCTCCTTTCTTATTGAAATTATGTTTCTCATTCCGGTTCAGCTCAGGTCACACTTCGTCTTAATCGCCTCGACACTAATCGCTCTACGATCCGCCCATGAAACGCAGCTTCCAGAAGACTTTCCCATGGCCGCCTCTGCTCATCAGATCGAGCGAATATATTACGAGGAAGACGACACTTTGACCTCCCTCACTAACCCAGTCTTGACATCAAGATACAATCCAATGACATTTGCTCTGATCTCCTTTCTCAGAAACTTGCATTCTCTTGCGATTTTCAAATCCTTTTTAAGCCCTTCCTCATCGTCTGCTCTAACTGGTGACATCTTGATCACAGCTTCAAATTCTTCAGCCGCCAAGTTCGGATGCTTGGTTCCAATGTCATTTCGGTGGTGCTCAGGCGTAAAGTGTGTGACGCCGCAGTTGGTATGGTGCAAGATGATGATCTGATTAATGTGGAAAAGGGCATCGAGCGTGGCAATATCTGTCAAATTGGTGCTAATACGACCTGACACGTTGCGGATGCAAATAATTTCGTAAGGTTTGAAGTCCAGAATCTCATATGGATTGGCACGGGAATCGAGGCAGGAGACTTAAGCCATCACATATTAGCTAACTGCCACTTTCAAAGAGGAAGATTCAGTTGGTCAGGCACAAAAAGGGAGTCTTACCAACGACCGTATGCGGTGCACAGTTCTCGAAGTCATTCCCCAGCATTTGAAGGAGAGGCGGCAACTGCTTGTGCTTCGTGGATGCATATTCCCTTTCCGAGGTCAGGGTCGTCAGCACTTGTATTTTCATCTTCTCCGTCGCACACGATCCATGGAATACTGAGCTCGTATTCTGGGACATACTTATTCCTCTGGATCACCTCTTCAACGGAGAAGCTTTGAGGCACTTGGAAAGGCGGTTTCGCAGCCATTCTTGTTTGTGTCCAACTGATCTTGGGCTCGATGCAAGGGAAGGTATCTTCCACGGTTAACAACCAAGTAAACGAAATTATTGGTGATTGAATTCTGAGCAAGATAAAAGTTACAAGATTCCTACATCAAAATGAAAAGCCCGCGAAGCTCTCGTTATTATACTCTCCCACAAAACCACAACGTTGAAGCCAGATCTCCCTCTACCTTCCATATCACTGAGCCATCTTCCCCACTCATAACGCAGTCTGACAATTCCAACCTAGAGCAGCGAGCAAATCCAACGCTTTGAGCAAGGCAGTAAACAGTCCAAAACTGTTGGGAAAGCAAAGACAATGAATGTGAGCTAGTTCAGCCATCATAAATATTAGGGGCTTCAGAATTAAATGATTACTGAACCTCCACCCGAGTGGGAAGGACTTGACTGCCAACAACGAGGCTCAGGCAGACATGGAATCTTTGTGCAAACGAAGGAATCGCTTCTGTAGAAGCTCACCGCTGTCTAAGTTTGATTCACATCACTTGCTTCGAAGACATTCTCCCGACTCCGAGCTGAATGGCGTAGCGACATGGTGGAGCCTCGCCGAATGTTCGACCGCCGACTCCGTCACTAGGTCCATTTTCTGAGTTCCGATCTCAGTCACAATACCTCAGGATGAGATCCGCACCATGGTGCCTGTCGCTAAGAGTCGTGAATGCAGAGTTTCTGTGACCTCTTTCGGAAAGTTCCAAGCGTCATACTCATTGGATGCAATACCACACGTCGCAATATATGTCGAGGTCCGTGACACCTTCACTTCAAGCCAAATCACATGGCCCAAGAGAACAGAGCGAAGCGCGAAAGGTAAAGGGAAGCTCTTCTCGAACGAGCCCGCTCATTCTGTGAACAAGACTTTCTTCGTTTGGTACACAGGACCTTTCAAGTCTCACCACTTCGGGATTTTGGCCGAGAAATCAGGGTGGAACTTTTGCATATAGGTTGTGTCGTCACGCTTTCTCAGGCCACAATTGACATACTGTTGATGGAGCTTTGCCAATCTGTCCCGATCAAGCTCAACACCCAGTCCTGGAGCGCTTGGAACAATCACAGCCCCATCTTTCCACCTCAGAGCACCATCCACCACGACATCTTCATCACGCCGCTTCCAGGGCCAGTGTGTATCACAGGCATAATCCAGGTTACGTGTCGCGGAAGCCAAGTGTGTCATTGCGGCCAACGAGATTCCTAGGTGGCTGTTGGAATGCATCGATAGACGCATGCCCCAAATCGCACAAATTGCGGCAAGGTTCTGGGACTTACGCAGGCCACCCCAAAAGTGATGGTCGGAGAGAATCACTTGCACGGCGTTTTGTGCTACGCTTGAAGGGAGGTGGGAGAACGCAACCACAGCCATATTAGTGGCTAGCGGCATCCTCGCTTCTGCAGCGACAGCGGCCATGCCCTCGATCTCTGGAGCTGGGTCTTCCAGGTACTCAACAATGCCATCGAGTTCTTTCGCAACCCATTTTGAAGTCTCTACCGTCCACGCGGCATTCGGATCAAGCCTGAGCGGCAGAGTTGGAAAGGCCTCGCGAAGGGCTTTGACAGCTTCAACCTCCTGAGCTGGAGGAAAGACGCCACCCTTCAGTTTGATGGCCTGGAATCCATATTCTTCGATGATCTTCTTCGCTTGCTTGACCAGCCCTGTCGAATCAAGCGCTGGGCCATATTCGTCATACACATCGCCCGGATGGCCTCCCCATTTGTAGAACAAGTACGCTGAGTATTGAACCTTATCTCTCACTCGACCTCCAAGCAATTCGCTGACAGGTACGCCGGCCAATTTTCCTTGTATATCGAGGCATGCAACCTCAAACGGAGAGAAGACTTTATCAACCACCGATGCCGTAGTGACCATACCGGCCATACCATCACCGCTTGTGCTGGAATCGTCGGCGAGGCTGTCTGTGCATTTTTGATATATGCCATTCGTGTCGTATACGGAAAGGCCTTTGATCAATTCTGCCGCTCGCTGTAAACGAGCCAGGTGAGTCGAGTCGCCGTATGATTCACCCAGTCCATACGTCGTCCCATCGGCAAGGATCACTTCGATGATACTGCGAAGCGCATATGGTTCATGCACACCGACGCTGTTTAGAAGTGGCATGTCGTGAAACGCCACTGGCGTGACGACGACATTCTTGATGGTGATGGCGGTGTTGCCGCCCGGTTCTGACATGATCTTGTTCTTGACAGACTGAGGGGATAATCCGATATTTATCTCACCCGCTTACCTACCTAGTTTTAAAGTGTTCAAATGGTCAATGGACATGGGTGCACCTCAACGTAAGATGAGGAATTTCATCCACGCCATCCGACGACGTTTCATTGCAATATATCTCGGTTTTTACTCCGGTCCCCATGCTCCAATGTCTCTTTCGTGGAGATTTTCGCGGGGTACGTCCATCTAATATACGAGAAAAGCTTAGGCAGTCGCCTATCATCGGAAATGATTGTTGAGCATCTGTCGTACCAAGCCTGGAATCCCCGCACTCAAGAGAGAGCGCTCTCCCCTGCCCCCTGTGACGGATCTCCAAAGATACTTCCGGCGGAATAGGCAATGAGTCACCACCGTTGTGAAGGAGGATATTCAATTTATCGAGATATCTAACTCAAAGTACTCGTCGGTATGTAGCATGACAGGCAAGTCATTCCATGTACATTTGGTACTTCACACCTTTCTTGCACTGATAAAATCGAGTAAAGCATAACACTTGTTCGGGAAATGCAGCACAGCACCCCGGATCCCCAGAACCTACGTTATAATCAAGAGCGATGTCCACGGCGATGGCCAAGCGCCTAAACGGCAAAACAATCCTCATCACCGGCGCTTCATCGGGGATAGGGAAATCCACAGCGTTCGAATTCGCCCGCACGTCGCCCGAGAATCTCAAGCTCATTCTGACAGCCCGTCGTATCGACAGCCTCAAGCAGATCGCCAAGGACATTGTCAAGGAAGTCGGCGACGGTGTCAATTTGCTTCCTGTACAACTGGATGTTAGCAATGCTGATGAAGTACGAGAGTTCGTGGGAAAGCTGCCACTGGAGTTTCGTGACGTTGATGTCTTGGTAAATAATGCGTGAGTCTGTTTTATCTCTTTCCCAACTCCTCGAAGGCACTTTTGGGCCAGGACGTATTTGAGTCTCACTCGCCCGGAAAACACATGTCTCCCTCTTCTTCGAATTCCAAATGTACTCCTGTCCGAATACTTCGCTAAGGAGTAAACCCAGCGGCGTCGGTTACGGCTTCGCCCGCGCGCCCGATATCGCTGAAGCCGACATCACCGCCATGTTCGCGACTAACGTGACGGGCCTGATCAACATGACGCAAGCCATCCTACCCATTATGCTGGCGCGCAACAACGGCACCGGTGCCGGTGACATCATCAACATCGGCTCGATCGCTGGCCGCGAGCCCTACGTCGGCGGCAGCATCTACTGCGCGACCAAAGCCGCGGTGCGCAGCTTCACCGAGAGTCTGCGCAAAGAGCTCATCGCGACGCGGATTCGTGTCATTACCGTCGACCCGGGCCAGGTGGTGACGGAGTTCTCAGTCATTAGGTGCTATGGTGATAAAGAGAAGGCGGATGCTATTTACGCGTGAGTTATTTCTCCTCCTCCGGCCTTGCTCGACTACCTTGGGGGCTGGGTTCTCCGAGTTCCTCACGCGATATGTGCTTGGTCGCTAGTTCATCGTGCCTCTTTCTGCTTTCGGCTGACGACGAGCAACGAGACAGGGGCTGTGAGCCACTGACGCCCGAAGATGTCGCCGAAACGATCGTGTTTGCTGCTGGGAGACGAGAGAATGTCGTCCTGGCTGACATGCTGATCTTCCCGAGTCACCAAGCGAGTGCGACGGTTTTGCATAGGAACCCGATTTGACCAGAACTGGAAATTAGCCTAGATTCAATGCCATCAGTTAGCTAGCTAGCTAGTCAGATGAATGTGTGCTTAGAAGCGTTTTTGAATTCACTGATCTTGAGAAGGAAAGGAATCTTAATCGCGAAATGCAAAACAGAAAGGGGTCGGGATTAAAAGCCTAGGTCTAAGACAATGAAGCTGAACCATACATAAGAAGCTGCGGAAGCAGGAAAATTTTGGCATGTGGGACTTCAAGAGTCATTGCCGTTGTATGGGGCCCCCTACAAATAGACTTACAGAGGCCGGACTGAGCTTTGTTTTATGATCGTGCGCGACGCCAGTTTCTAGCCGAGAGAGAAAGGGGGAACAGTACGAAGGAACTCAGTTGACATGTTCTGATTACCGGCAAACATATTATCTATTCATGATTCCCCCTTTTACCCTTTTTTCATAACTTCCAGCAGTGATAATATACGTAAGCGAGTAGCTTTTGTTTGTTCTTACAGGAGGCAGCTTCCTCAGCTGGCTGTCTCTTTTGTGCGAATTGTGTGCTCCTATTGGTATTCAAAAAGGGAGGCTCGCAGAGAATGATGCTCTGCAGTTCCTTTCCCCCAAGCATTTATGAATAGTCAGGATCGCCAAAAGAGTGCGTCCAGATATAGAATGTTTGAAACGAGCGTGGAAAGCCCATCGGGCTTTTGGACCTCTGACATCCCTGAGGTTCGTGGTAATCAGCAGTTTCTGCGCCTGATAACGCCCAGTTGTCGCCATCTTGCGTGTCTCTTGACAACCTTTCCCTGCTTCTATGGTACCCTTCTATTTATTTCTTTTTTGTTGCTTCTGTGGCCGATATCAGCGCTTGTCTTCCTCCTTGCGGCAAATTCGTCGCATGAACATAAACGTTGAGAGAAAAGGTCGGCCTATCGATGATGTCTTCTCGTCGATTTTCTCCTCGCGAAAAGCTTGTCATAATAATTCCCAAAAAACCCGCCGGACATTTGCTTTAATCTCCTTACACCGCTTGACCTTCAAATTGTGTTATACATAAGTTCACTGAGCTTCCGTAAACTCTCGGCACTGACCCCTTCTGGCGTCGTCACCCTTTTGTATTGCATTGAAGGGCGTCTGCTGGCGCGCCGGTTGGCACTATATCCGGTTCTGTACTGAACAACGGAACAAGATTGGAGCCGCTTTATGCGAAGGCACCCACGATGGACATTCCAGCAGCTATTCAGACGAATAGAGTTAGCGTGCCAAATGTTTTAGAGAGGGCTAGGGAATCATCTCGGAGAAAAACTTGCCTCCCATGAGAACATAGCTAAACGCCATGATCTTGTCCTTCTTAGTCATGACGTGTTGCGCTTCTTCAGAAAGGAAATCTTCCGCCAAAAGATCAACAGTGGCTGCATAGAGCAGGAGACCGGAAGAGCTATTGTCCAGTTAGCATATGCTATAGAACAAACTAATGTGCAATCGAGGTATCAGAGGATGTGTAGAAAAAGTGATATACTTACAATGCATTGAACGCGCCGACCATGATCAAAGCAAAGGCACTTGAGGGATCATAAGAGTTTCGGGTCAGCAGCCCAATAGATTGGCCTATGGGGCAGGTGAGTCCAAAAGCGCAAACCAAGACCCACGGACGGATGGCCTTTTTGGGATAGGGCACTGCAGCAATGCGAGATCCTAGTCCAAGACCCTCGAAGAATTGATGGAACAAGATGGCAATGAGAAGGATCAAGAATCCATCACTGGTAATCGAGATGGTCATGCCCACGAAGATCGAATGAAAGAGAATGCCACCTTCGAGGAGAGAGATGTTCAGATTCATACGCTTGAGAGTCGCTTCATCGGCGAGGGACTCCTGGTCTGATGACATTCCGATTGATGAGTGGTCATCGAAAGACGATGTTGTTACTGTTACGGCACCGGGATAAGGTGTCGGGGCTCGAGGAGTGATTGACTGGATCATGCCTTTGAGTTCTTCACGCTGACGGATGTACTGGGCGTAGAAGACTTGGAACCACGAAGGCATCTCGCTGAGGTTGTTGTATTGTTCCATTTCCTCGCGGGATGGTTCCGACACTTCGTAGGTACTGTTGGGCGGAACAGATCAACAGGTGGTGCTTGAAAGCCAAATAGAGCTCTGGGAGTTTAAAACTTACTGGGTGTAGGCGTGGGGCTTTTCAAATTCAACGTATTCAACATTCGCAGGCTGCCCATTAACCGTTGATCCGTATGCAGGCAAGGTCTGGGCCGTGACGACACCGGGTCGTGCCCCTTGATCTGCCAGGGACACATTGTGGCCGCCGTGGCTCGCACTGCCCATCGGACCACCATGGTCATGGCCGGCACCTTTAGCCTTGAGGTACATTTCGATGGTGAAAAGAGCGAAGAGAGCTGCCATCATAATCACACCAGGCATCGCTGGATATTGTTCGGTCAAGAGAGGAGGAAGACATGGATCAGTCAACGAAGAGAATGCAGTAGGAATCAACTGTTTACTCTCGACTTAGTATGAGGTCCCAAGTAGTAAAAAAGTGCAAGGAAAATCATACGTGGACAAATGCTGTAGCCACTAGTACACCAGTACCAAAATGTTTGCAGAAAAATAGAAGTTTGGGTGGTATTTTCATCCATGAGATTCTCTTTCCTGCCACGGGGAAACCAGCTCCTATCCTTGAAGTAAGTATATGGGGACATATCAGCGAAGAGGAGTCAGGGTTGCGGTTACCGACGAGACTGAAAGCAAAAACCATGACTAATGAATATCAGCATTGAGTCCTTTCTCCATTGACAACAATGAAATCCACAAGTCAAATACTTACAAACAGCGGCAATGTGTAGGGGAAGGTCATAGTCATCTTCATTCACATTTCCACCACCACATTTGGGTCTCCCTTCATCCGCCATGTTGACAAATGAGAGCACCAGGCCCTTTGACTGTTGAAAGGAGTGAAAAGAAGAAAAGAAAAACAAAGCACAGCTTCGCGTAATTTGGACAGGCACAATGTGAATGGGCTGCCAGAGCCTGGAGAGAAGGAAGAAACTCTTCGAACACAAGAAACCCAAGCTTTTCTATAGACACTCCAAATGTTCTGGGCAACTTCAACTTCTCCTTTCAGCTGCTCTACTTTGGGTGACACACAAAGACCCATCTCGGGGTGCTGGGTTGTCTCAACGTACACTCCGCAAGGGGGGTTGTTGATCGGCATATCCTAGGAGGCAAGAATGATATCTTATCTGATGCGTTCCAGCTCGATACCTACCTTGTTTGGGCAGGATCTTTCAGAATTCGTCCAGTGGGTGGATTTACGTGTGCAGCGAATTGGAATGAGGCTCCGTCACCGTTGGGCCGTTTTATATCCACATGGTACCGCAAGGGAACTATTGCCGACGAGGAGCAACGTCTGCGTGCTCGTGAGAGACTCATAGTCAATCTCACCCAGGCAAGTCTCCCCAGACATCCACCTTCTACCGGTGATTTGGAGTCTTAAGAGGCTCGCAATATGGTCTTCTGCGCATCTGATTGAGAAAAAAGGTCGACTGAGACGGAGACATGTGACATGACGGGTTTCTGGAGGAATGCTTGTGGACGTCGTTGAGCCATCCGAAGCATTGAGATCCACATCCTGACTGGGAAGAAGCCTTTGTGGTCAAGCATCTGCGGCGAATTAAGCATCCATGATTTGATATTTCTGTTGATTGTACTCCGTATGACACGCGCCATCTATAGCTTGGAGGAGGAAAAATGGTGAAGCCAAGAAGGAAACGAAGGACATGAAGTTGGACTTTGTGCTTGGCGTGCAAATCAGGGGGGTTGGCTTGGCAACGGGTATCAGCCATCCGATTGGGGCAAGACCGACGTCGCCCTCCCCTATTCTTCCACTTTCCCAGGCTTCCGCTTCCCAAAAGCTGAAGCTGAGGCTGGTGCTGCTTCACAATCATTCCCTATTCAGGAGGGATCCCACATTATCTGTTCTAGTTCTGGAAACTCTCCACACAGAGAGCTCCCCAGATCTGCGTGCCGGCGTCTACTCTAGGTTACCTAAGGCATGTTAAGCAACATGCACAGCCCCAGCTCCCTGGGGCATCACCGTTTCCGCTCACCTCCAGTCCCTTGGCAAGATCCAGGAATTCCAGACAATATCTCCCGGGCCCCCTCTTGGCGGAGAGGACTCTGGTCTCAGTTGGGCTTCCACTGCTCTATGTACACAAATACCTTCTCTGCCATAGGGTACCTGGTCCCTGGTTTGACTTCTTGGCCAAGCCTCGGTAAGTACTTCTGCTACAAGCAGCCGAGAGCTCACCACGTCAACACTGCAAGCATATCGTTACGACTTCAAGTTTTCCTGGAAATCTAGATTCTTTCTTGCTACAAATCCCATACAAATCAGCCACTCCATTTCTCAGCTTATTATGCCAAGGAGGTTACATATCAGATGGCTCGAGGCGACCGTCAAAGCCAGTGATTCTGACGAAATCGCATACAATCTGTCTGTCACAGATCGTATAAGGTCCCCGTGTAGGGCAGGAGCGTTGGTCTTCTTTTCCAAATCTCCAGATAATCCGCGTTCCCTTCCTAAACGTCGAGACCTTCGCTTCTTCATTATCCGAATACCTCCTTGCCACATCATCGACCTTCTTGGCTCTCTTTCAAGCTCCACAAGCTGAACCTCTGATCCACGATGTCGACATCTGCTGGAGACAAGAGCCAGGCGTCGACGACCCAAGGGCAGACGGCCGCCAGTACTCAACAAACTCCTCGATCCCCGGGAAATACACCAGCCGACGAAGTGATCATCTCCACTCGCTCTACTCAACATTGGCAGGATCCCAATAAAGGCCAGTCCACAGTTAATGTCGACTCACGAGACCCATACTCATTACGAGACTCTCGAATCGACAGCGGAGAGCTGGCCGTGACGATCGACAAGCTTTCATCACGCAAACAGACCAGGGTGAAGAAGTACTATAACCGGCAAAATGCCCTCATCGACGCCTATCTGGGCAGCACGGATGAAGAGGCCCTCGAAGTCGAAGATGGCCTCAAGAATGGAGGCAAGGTCCGCTTCGCAGTCAATGCGAGCTTTGTGTGCAATTTCTGTCTGTTCGTCATTCAGCTGTATGCTGCCATCTCAACAGGGTCACCGGCCTTGTTTGCCACGGCTGCGGATGCATTTGTGAGTCTCATCCCCGCTCCTTTTCATTTTGAACATAAGAGGAAGACCCAACCAAGTTCATTTATGCGTGAACCTAAGCTTAACGCGTTATTATTCTCCAGATGGACCTCGTCAGCTCAGTTGTGATGCTCATCACCTCCCGCCTCGCCGCACGACCCAAGCTGACCAAATTCCCCGTCGGCCGCAAACGGGTTGAGACAGTGGGCATCATCCTGTTCTGCGCCCTCATGACCACCGTGGCCGTGCAGCTGATCATCGAATCCGTGCGATCCCTCACGCGAGGCAAAACGCACTCGGAGTCACTCCAAATCATCCCCATCGCCTTCGTCTCGACTGCTATCTTCGCCAAGGCCTGCCTCTTTGTGTACTGCTTCCTCCTGCGGCGCTACCCCGCGGCCCGGATCTTCATGATCGACCATCGCAACGACATCGCCGTGAACATCTTCGGCCTGACCATGTCCATCGTCGCCAGCCGCTACAGCGCCGTCTGGTACCTCGACCCGGCATGCGCGATCTGCATCGCCCTACTAATCCTGTGGTCCTGGGCCTCCACGGCCTTCGAACATATGTGGCAACTCGTGGGGAAAACGGCCCCACAGGAAACCCTCAACAAACTCGTATATGTCAGCCTGACGCACGATCCGCGGATCGAGAAAATCGACACCGTGCGCGCATACCACGCGGGCACAAAGTTCTACGCCGAAGTCGACATCGTCATGGCCGAGACGGAGACGCTCAAGGTCACGCACGACGTGGGCCAGACGCTGCAGCGGAAACTCGAGGGGTTGGCGGACGTGGAGAGAGCGTTTGTCCATGTGGATTATGAGGGCGAACATGATGTCCACGAGGAACATAAGGCGCTTTATGAGAGGAAGGATGCGAAGCGGCATATTGAGGAGGAGGAGGAGGTGAGGGACGGGTTGTTGAGGTCTGGAGGTGAAGCACAGAAGAAGGGCGTGTTTGCTCGCTTGTTTGGACGATGAGATGAGATCGATGTGCGCGCGCGCGTTGGGCCAGTGGATGACATGTGATCGTTGCGAATAACATTTCAAATTGTGTTATACTATTGTATGTTACCTAAAGTAACACGGACTGGGTTTTTATTTGGATTGAGAAGTCACAAAAAAAGGAGGTATGTTCGAGACTTCCTGCGTATTTCGAACTCAGGCCCGACTGTTTTCATGCAGCCAGGCCAGCTTTTTCTCCTCATTGTGCATATTCCAGGAGTCGCGCTCATGAGCTTGGGGCGCTGCTATTATATTACTAGCTACATTTTCATCGAAGCAAGGGCAGGTAACATGCACGGCACATTTACATGTTCCATGACTATAACATAAGATAACGCAACGCAACGCCTTCTTCGTGACCTCATTCAAAATAACCATAAAGTATTCCGTCCTGTCCTGTTCCTCCCTCATCATCCCTCATTCCTACATCAAAAACTTTTTTCCTTTCCACAGAAACCCATATCCGAAATAGCGCGGCCGTGCCATCTGCCCTAGTATCTCAAGCCCTGAACAGATCATCATTATTGTTGAAGAAAGTATCGAGATTACCCAGCCCAGACGACACCATCGAGGCAAACTGTCCCCATCCCGAATGGTCCGACCCCCCCGAGTCCGGAATTTCCTGGAAATCCATAGCTGCGTCCTCCATTAGCTCGATGTAGTCTGCTGTACCGGATGTTTGTTGTTGTTGTTGCTGCTGCTGCTGCTGCTGCTGCTGTTGTTGTTGCTGCGGGACGTTTGACGGCGCCAAAGTCGGCTGGTACTGATTACTATTCTCTAGCGGTCGGGTAGGATACGACGCCGCCGTTATCATTCTCGTGGCCTTTGTGGACGTGGACTTCGAAGGACGCGAGCTAGTGCTAGTGCTAGTTCGTTCTGTCAGGCGGATTGTTTCGAGACGTAATTCTTCGAGCACGAGACAGTAGCGTTCTGAGAGGGAGCCCTTTTCGGCGATGCCGAATAAATGCGACTGACATCGGCTGGCGGCGGCGAAGTAGTCGCGGTAAACCTCTGGTCGGTGTGCTCGTTTTTGGATCACGTAGATGTAGAGCACGATGCATGCGGTGAAAGCGAAATATGCGGAGATCTGTGTATATATGAACGGCGGTTAGCTTTCTCTATCTCCAATGGTGGATCTGGGGATCTGAACACGAACCAGAAAGGCACGAAACATCTGACGACCCTGTGTCATGTCGTTGATTTCGTTCACCGTACTCAGCGCAGCCGCCAAGCACTGCTGCACATTATCTTCAATCTGCTGTGGATCCACATTGCCAACATTCTTGTTTCGTCCTGAAAAATGACTCAGCAAGAAAGGCCGGTAGGTGAGAATGATGGCGTGCCAGTAATTGAGGTTGAGGACATTTCGTTGTCTTTGAAAAATCGGGACGAGAAGGGAAGTACTGAAATAATCGGCATCAAGAAATCGAGTCAAGTTGCCACGCCACTCGCTTAGGTCTTTTGAAATTCTGTCTGCGAGGATCACACGTTGATCGGCTGAAATGGGTTTGATGGAGTATAGCTCGCGTAATATCTTGGCTATTATCCTAGCAAGTCTACGTTGTTAGCTACGCCCTCTCAAGAGAAGTTGCTAGGCCTTACTTCATTTGTTCAATTGGCGCCAGCATGAGAGGTAAACCCTGGTTGGGAATGGGACTCCTGGTATGATCTGTCGATAAATTGTCGTCGTCGATGCACGAAGGAAGCTCAGTATCGATATCATCGTCATGAAATGTCCGCGGTCTGCCAAGACAGACGCTAAGAAAAACGTCCAGAACATAAGTACACCAAAATGTTCGACGGCGACATTCAGCTTCGATTTGATTTATGCCGGTCTTGGAATTTGCTTCACAACGCTTGTTTCTATTGAGACCGATAGCCAGTGCCAGATGTGACACGGTGCCGAATAAGCTCCAGCAATGGTTGACGCGGGACTGAGTAATGAGGTACAAGCATTGCATGATGCGGGCCTGGACGCTAGTTAGAAGTATTGAGCCCCTCTCTTTGGTCAGATGATGCTCGGCTGCTAAGAAGTAACGGACGCTAGACACAGTCTCAGCAAATCTCATTCGATTTTTAGTCAAAAGCAGTCTACTTACCTTAGATCTGTGGGACCAGGCTTTTCATTGTCTGGCGTACAGACTATTCCGTGGGCTAGTACCATGAACAGTAAGGCGACTTTGGCAGCAGCGCTTTGAGAATCGCGCAGAATTCCCAGGTTATCATAAAACTCATTAAACAGTGCTTGAATGGTAGGTCGATGCAGAAAGCGATAGGTTGGCATAGCAAAGTCAAAATATCGGTCCACTACTTTTTGAGCGTCATCTCTAGGAAGCATCATGCAAAAGGACGGGTCAAAATCAGGAGTGAGCATGGGAGCATCGCCAAAAGCAAAGATGCTACTTGGCTGGGCGAAAGAGTCTGACTGGTCCAGACGCTTCTGGACTCTAAGCAGAAAAGAGACCCCGGATGATGATCCGATGTAGTCTCCTTGCAAGTCCTGATGGGAAGACCCTGGGGAGTTTCGTGAGGATGATCCAGTCGCCAATCCTCTCGCTGAAGGATCGGTGATTTGGAGCCTGGTGGAATCCTGCACATCCTCGGGATTTCCAATCACCGAGTACTGGTGACCATCGGCTGAGTGACTGTTGGTCGATGTGAAACTGTTTTCTTCTGCAGGATTACCGCTAAACTCAACGCGTGGCGCTGGTGTAATCGATGGTGCCTTGCCTCTGGAATACGCCGATTCGAAACTACAGCTCGCGCCTGCTCGCAGACAAAGCTCACACGGCTGTCTACCACTGCATTTGATCTTTCTCCTGCGACGCAACTGATGGTCAGAAAATTTGTGTAATTAAGGGAGCAAACGACGACGAATTTACTTTTTACAACGGTCGCATGCTCGAGTAACTTTCGCCCTTTCGCCGGTGGAATACCTCGACTTCTTTGACAAATGTGGGTTACCGTCATCCGTCGACATTGGTATGGACAGAAGGTTCGAAGCCATCATCTCCACTGTTTTGGCGTCTGTGAAATGGAGGGTGTGACGGAACGAAAGTCGGAAAAGTTGAGAATTGAGAGGAGCAAGGTGAAGGCAGAGATCCCGGAAATGCGGCTGCCAAGAAGCGTCCTTGCTGGGATTTGCCCCGTGGCTGAAAAAAGGCTTGCAATCTATCCAATGAAAGTCTTTTCCGGCGCGGGACGGCGAGTCATTGCAAGGCTCACCGCCAAACTCCGAGAGGATCTTGGAAAAGACCCATCAGACAGGTGACAGATATATAAGTACTCGAGTACCGCCCTGGTGCTGGATGTCAGGATTGGTGGTGTTTTAATTGTCATTGGCCGAGTATTGCAAGGCTGCACAAGGCTGGCCCTGGAGTAGGGGCTGTAGTCACATTGCTTTGCTTACAATGTGACACGCTGGAGTCAACGCTCCCTTTGTCCAACATAGTGCGTATAACTCTACACCAAAAGAGGCAGATAATTTCATCATCAAGTGCGCTTTACGCAGACGAGGCACAAGCTAGCAATGTGGCCTGGATAGCCTCATCTACCTGCGAAGGCTCAATTCCCGGCCCGATCCATCGACAAACCATTCTCTTTGTCAATTCTGGCATTTCAGCGAATCAGTATAGGTCTATCTTCATCACGAGAAAATGTAGAGTATTGTACATTACCTCGAAGCAGTTTATTCACGCTAATCCGCACCCTTTGTCTCTGGCGAACCTCTTCAAAGATCGTCGCACCATTTGACGCGCCACTGGAATCACTGCTGGGGCTGCCCATGGAGAATTCCGCAACTGGCGACCTAGGATCGACGTTCAAGCCTTTACTTGCCAGATGTTTGTGCACGCCAGTTGTATCGAGGTATTGGAGACTCTTCCTTGGAATGACATCATGGTCGTCAATGTCGATGGGCTGCGTAAGAGTGGAAACCTCGGACAGTAGATGTTCACCATGATGTGGACTGCTTGGGCTGTCAGGTGGTGTATTAGGAAACTCCCTGATCAAAAGTGCGAGTCGGTTCTTGATTTGTTCCCTTGTCGACACGAAGATGCACTTGCGAAACCTTTCAATTAACGTGGTGTATGGTGTTTCAAGGGTAGCGATCAGACGGTATGCGCTCTTTAGTGCGTGATCTCGTAGTCGCAATGAGAATATCAAGGGAGGCTCGTCGACGCCTAAGCCAGGGTTTGGAAAAATCCTCATATCTGGTTGTGACTTGTTGAGATCTGCGCTGTCGAAAATGCTGAACATGGCAGATGCAGTATCAAATGAAGGTGCCTTCAAATGGTCGGCTGATTTTCCAACGGCATTCACAGCACGTTTGGTACTTGAAGACTTCCTGCAAGCTTCATTGATAGCTATGGGATTTTCTGTCTCTGTCGTTGTTTCTGGAGATATGATTTGATATAATTTCTCTTGGGCACGAAGCTCTTGAATCATGTGCTTGTCTTCATCTGACAATGAAGGTAAAGCGCGAATTAATCGAAACCAGTCATTGGAGATTTTTTGCATTTCGGTCAAGCGGGTTTTGAGGTCATCGACCTCTTTTCGCAAGTTCGCAATCAAGATCTTTTCTCGGTTTCTGTATGCTCTTTGGGCAACGCGTACTTGAGCTCTCCGCCGCTTTGTTTGAAGATTAGCCATGGTACCTTAACTTGAGTAGAAAACTCTCACTTCAACGGCTGATAAACTAGATTGAGTTTGGTCGTAACCATGGCGAAAATTTTTGACGTGTCCAGGAGGATGGCCTCGAGTTTGATTTGCTGCTGGAGTAGTCGTGTCTCGGCAATCATTGGCTTCATCACCCACATATTGCTGTGAAGGTGGAAAAGAAGGTACATTGCCATGTGCCGGGAGTTCTGGAACCAATCCATCAAAATTTAGAGACGTCCAATTAATCCCTGCTAAATCAAAGTCTCCATTAGACTGATCCACGGAGCTGGCCATAGTCTCCCAAAATTGATTTTCATCTAGATTTTTTAGTAGTTGTGACATTGTGTATAAGAGGTCCAGAAGTTGTGATAGTGGTGGTGAAGGGAGTAGCGTATACGGCTAGAGGTTAGCCTTTTACACAGGTTCAGTGATCGTAGATACTCCTGGGCAATGGAATTGACCATCACTAATCATGGAGGGTTACGTAAACGGCGTGACTGGAGAGGTGAGCGTCTAGTCCAAATTGGTAAGAAGATCCTGCCGCTTCCAAGATATTGTTGAGCGAACACTAGTAGTTGGCCGCGGTGTCCAGCCGCTGGAACCTTACACGCACAACGGCGTGTCTCTAGTCTGCGTGCTGAGTGATGTAGTCCGCAAGAAATGTCCCAGCCTCAATCGAGGCAGATCCGCACTCCGGGGAGACTTAGTCGAGCACTTTCGGGTAGACAGGGTTCCAGTGGACACGGAGCTGTGATCACTGAAACTCTAGACGTCATGTAGGAGTGAAGACCTGGAAGTTGACAAGATCGTTGAGCAGCTGCCTGTTGAGACCTCGCTCGTCTGTAACCCTTTTTTGGACTCGAAATCCTGTCCTCTTACCACATGTTAGGATTGTTGATATCGTCGACGCATACACGCGAGACTCTGATGATGGTTGCTCAGCAGAAAGTCGTGTCGGAGGCTGGATGTGATCGTATTCAGTTCCAAAAGTTCCAAGATCTGAGAAGTCTGCGGATGTATCTCCAGTATCAGCCATACTCTTGCTCTCCAGCTTCGCTTCAGTCAGTCCTTGCTGGAATTTCACCGTCTTTCGAGCTTACAATTGCAAAGTATCAGAGCCATTGCCACTTTGTGACAGGCACACTGCTTGAGGCAATCGGATATTGAAAGAACTGAACCACCAGAGTTGAATGCTTCCATTCCGTATCCTATTCAGGCGGCGCGAGACGACGTGGGTCAGCGAGGAGGTGGACCACTCGACGTCTTGAGGGGGTATACGTGGTCTAATTGCGGACCGGATCTTCCAGCCTTGACTCTGACATCGTCGTTGATAGACGGTGTAAGAGTCATCTCAGGGTGAGATGAGCGGGCGGTTCCTAAACATGCTTTGTAGGTCTCGAAGAACGAATAACTGAACCAGTTGCAGATCCTGCCAAAGCGAGCTCCATCGTCAGGTCTTTCGATTAGCTGGGATGGTGAGGCAATTCGACCCTCTGGTTAGTTCCTGCCAAAGTTATGGTCGTAGATTGCTGAAGGAAGCGTGTCTATCTTCCTTGCCAGTGCTTACCTGACTGCTGATGTGGAAGTTCACATTGAAGGTTGGTTTCAATTTGCAGGGGCAGACATGGTCCGCATAATATCACGCCATTTGAATGCAGTCTCTACAACGAGCGCATGCCCTTACCGGCAGAGGGCCGGGAAGAGAGGATGAGAAGAGACGCCTTGACCTCCGTTTCCTGTTAAATGTTCAAAGAGTCAAATGCATCAAAGAATGATGGAGACTAGCATATGCGGTTGTAGCGTTTTGACCCAGACGAGCTTTCGCTGGTCCTATCTCGTCTTGTCTTTCTCTGTCAGATCGGTTCTGACGCGTCTTGCTTTCATAGGACGCGTCAAAGAGAGATATTCTGGTGTCAAGCACACAATTTTGGGTCAACATCGCGACGCGTGCACCGCAAGTGAAGCTGCCGAGAGTGAAATTTGGAGCCTGAGTGAGTGAATGAGTGGTTGATAAAGACTTGGATTCACGAGGAATGACAAAGCTCGAAACTGACCTGAGCTTCAAATTCCACGGCAGTCCCACGCTCAAACCCCCACTCTAGATTACGAGCTCCGATCTCGCCGATGCCCACGTAGATAGTACCAGTACGTGAGTACGCACGCGAAATTCTCGGGGCAAAGTCGTAGATCCCCGCGCGCGCACCGAGTTGGAAAAATGATGCAAAGCACGCAAGACACTTATGAAACGCCACGCACACATCTCCAACGGCCAGGGTGCATCTGGTAGTAGCGTGTCAACCGCAGGGCGAAGCCAAAGTCGTCATTCGTTTAAGATATCTCTAATCAGCAAGCTACTATACTTTGCACGCGGGCTTGCTTCTTTTTTATTCGAAAAGCCCTCAAAGCTCTCCTCACTGCGCAGGGATTGAGAACGCGGCCCACAATCCGTTACGATGGCCACCACGAATGGAGCGCATCCTCCCACCGCCGAGCCCACGGCGCAGCCTACTTTCAACGGTACGAACGGTCAAGAGGTGGAAGTGGAAACCACGGAGGCAGCAGACGTATTCGACATGACAAGTCTCTCGCCCTCAACACAAGCAATTCATGCCGACGATCCCCTCAATATCGTTGACGATGTTGCCCCGCCCATCCACGTCTCGACCACCTTCCGCTACAACAAAGATCCTTCGCAGCTGCGACCCATCCACGAGCGTCCTGATCCTATCTTCGCACTGGGTGAACACTGCTACTCACGCCAGACGACGCACAGCACCTCGCGGTTCGAACAGATATTGACCGTCTTGTTGAAGAACCCCAGCTTGACATACTCGTCTGGTTTGGCAGCTTTCAATGCCCTGGTTACATTTCTTGCCCCCAAGAGAGTCGCTATCGGCGCTGGGTACCATGGATGCCACGGCGTGTTGACTTTACATCAGCGTTTGTCCGGGCTCAAGCTTCTGCCATTAGACTGCAAACCTGAAGATTTGCAAGAGGGTGATTTGTTACATCTGGAGACACCAGTAAATCCCACGGGATTGGCGTTCGATATTCAGCATTATGCAGATATTGCTCATTCCAGAGGTGCGTATCTCAGCGTCGACTCCACATTTGCGCCGCCGCCTTTACAAGACCCATTCAAGCATGGCGCAGACATCGTCATGCATTCGGGTACAAAATATATCGGTGGACACTCAGATATGCTGTGTGGTGTGTTGGTGGTGAAGAACAAAGAATGGATCCCAAGAATGCTGAATGATCGGTTGTATTTGGGATCTGTCATGGGTGGGCTGGAAGGCTGGCTTGGTGTTAGAAGTATCCGAACGATGGAACTGCGAGTCATGAGACAGAGCGAGGGTGCGAGGCGGATAGTTGATGCTCTTGACGGTGCTTTGACGGGCTATACAGTGGGCACTGGCCTCTCACAATCCGACGCTGATATCATCAAGTCAGTCGTTAAGGAGGTGCTCCATGCGAGTCTGCAGACAAAGGACTACAAGACTTGGCTTAAAAAGCAAATGCCCAATGGATATGGCCCTGTCTTTTCCGTGGTCTTCAAAACCCCCGAGCTTGCAAAGACATTACCCAGCAAACTGCACCTCTTCCATCATGCCACCAGCTTAGGTGGTGTTGAGAGCTTGGTAGAATGGAGGGCAATGACCGATTCCACGGTTGAGAAAGATCTCTGCCGCTTCAGTATCGGTATTGAGGATGACAAAGATCTGCTTGATGATCTGATCCAGGCTTTCAAGGCTCTCGGTGCACCACAGGGGGTATCGGCGTAGAAAGCTTGTGAGCCCGTCTCGTGGGGCCCACAGGAAGTGATAGGATAGGCTGTATAGCTCATATCAAGTTAGAAGGCCCTCTATTTGCCTCATCCTGTTCTCTTCTCAGTGGTCGGCCTTCTCTCATTTCCTGAACGACATCGATGGCCTCCTTGTCCAAATGCATGCGCAGAGCATCTCCTTCACGGAACTCTTTTCGTAAATTCGTACTTGGTGTTCCTTTCTTGATAGAATGGGAATCGACCGGCTCTTCAAGCACATCTGGCTGTGGTGGCTTAATAACTCGGACAGGTCGTGGTGCGAGAATCTCTGGTGTGTTTGGCGTAGATCCTCCTTCGCTTGCAGGCGAGTTTGTAGCATTCGGGCCCAGCCGCAGTGTCATTTCAAACTCTTTATCGAGGGCAGATCCGCCAACAGGACTTTTTTCTGACATACCAGTCTGTACACGTTGCAGCATTCTAGGCCGTAGGGCGTCAGGAGGGGCATGGGTCGGTCTTTGAAGAGGTGGAGGAACTGGACTCGGTCGTTTTCCGTAGGTGCCATTCATGGCGCTGTCTGGTTGCATAAGACCACGATTTGGCATAGGTGAAACTGATCGTGCTCGTTGTTTGGCCTTTGAGATCTCGACTGGGGGTGTTGGAGCATCATCGCCTCCTTCTCCAATTACGACAGGAGGTGCTTCGATGAAGGAGACACTCAGTCCTCTCCCTCTTCTTTCTTTTTTAGGCTTGTTCGACAACGAAGTGGCCGACTGACTACGGCCCTGATATTCGGGACGAAGGAAATCATTGATGTCCTGCTCTGTTGTTCCAATTGGTTGAGCTCGAGGCCACCGCTGAGAATTCGAGACGTCGATCTTAGGGACGGCGACTTTTCTGGGAGATCGTTGTGAAGTATACGGATTCGTAAAGGATTCGGAAGTAGATGGCCTTGCGGAGGACGGAGAGGATGAGTGTTCATCGGTTGAGGTAACTGCGGGTTGATGTTGTAAGCCCTCTCCAGCTAAAGCCCTACTTGATGTAGAAAGTCTTCCCGCTGAGAGAAACTCGTTCACATCATCAGGAAGGTCCGCCTCTTTTGGTTTATCATTCTCCTTCTTGAACTTGCTCTTGGTGCGGGACAGGGCTCCTTTCAACCGATTGCGTTTGGAATTTTTGGGGTTGGTGTTTTCCGGCGAAATACCACTATCGGCCTGATCGTCCTCATCCATCTTGATAGTGTAGACACCCTTTCGGCGCAGTCATGGTCGAGAGGAGAAAACAATGGCAACGCGCGGCTACAGTCTATGCAGAAGGCTGAAACAAGGTGGGCCAACGGAGGGGAGTGAAATGTGGATTGTCAGATCGACAGGACAAGAGGGAGGTACATGTACCTAACAACGGTTGGAATGTAGCGTCTAAGCCTCAGGTTAGACCCAAGATCTCAGACGCGTCTTGAAGTGGCATTGTCTGGGATGCAATTCATTGGTATGAGGATGATCCTGCCAGCAGTCTAACATGTAACATGCAACTGTAGGCCAATGGCTTGGTTTCGAGCCTGAAGAGAGCCTGACTGTAACTGCGGACCCCGAAATGACATCGATGCCTTATCGCTGACTTTATCTCCACGTGATTGATAGATTGGACCTCGGCACGGCTCATGAACCTTGTCTCTGCTGTGATGGGATTGCGACAATTTCAGCCCTTCTCGCCTTCGTATCATCGCTAGTTAGAAATCAGGCTTGCCGCGGTAAATCAAATATATCTGAGCTCCAGTCCCACGTTTTGCGTCCTCATCCAAGCTTAAATCATAGACACCATCGCTAGAATTCTGGCCGTCAGCCACAAGAAGGATCGGATCTCGGTACCAGGAGTTGATCACGGCGTAACGGAATCGAATCATGTCAAAAAAGGAGTCAACAAATCCCGTCAAAGCCGCGCGGGCAAGATACGGCAATTTTCTCGAACTCCCCCTGGCTGAACGGGTGCTGGCCCTCGAAAACACCATTGTCAACGATCCCGACTTCTTCGGCTTCGACACGTACTCTCTGCGCCACTCTCAGCCAACAAAACTTCTGGAAGCGCGCACGAATTTCACGAAATGGTCCCTGGTGATCGGGAGCGAGCTGTGCAACAAGACAGGAAACTTGCATGGAGGGGCTGCGGCGACGTTACTTGATAATCTGACTAGCACGGCGCTAGTCACGATCACGCGCGAAGGATTTCTAGATGCGGGACATGTCTCAAGGACGATTACTATGAGCTACTTGAGGCCTGTGCCTATGGGAGAGAAGGTCACCGTGGAGTGTGAGGTCCACGCCGCAGGGAAAAACACGGCGAATATCATCGGCAAGATCTACAACGAGGCGGGCAAATTGTGTGTCACCTGCGTACATGATAAAGTGGTGTTTTCGAGCAAAGGCAAAGAGTCGAAGTTATAGACGATAGACTACAGTGATGGAGTTGAGGTTATTTGACGGGAGATTTGAAGCTCTGTTTTCTTTCGTGGGCTGCTCTGGGAGGCAGCTGCTATCTAAGACCTAGACTTGCTAGAATACACCTGTTTGAAGATTTTCTCTGGCCGCCATGTTATGGCCAACGAGTGTTCGTTGAAGAGCTAGTAGGTGCCACCAAGGACGTTATGAGCGTTGGCGACTTGGACACGCAATTCCGCGTTCTCGCGGCGAAGGTGTTCAAGCTCAGCCATCTCGGCAGCTGAAAGACGACTACCGAAGAGACGTCCACGATTGATCATCTCCAGAATTCCCTTTAGGAGACGACCAGCAGGAGTGTACTTGACTTTCTTCACCTCGTCCGACTCCATAATGTCTCGATCGATCAACTTCTTGACTGCACCACGGATCTTGATCTCATTGTCGGTTCGAATTCGGGAGTCAGTATTTTTGGTAGCTAGAGATAATGTTTTAGCTAAGAGTAACACATAGTAAAAAAGATGCAAACATACTTCTCTTGTCCTTGTCTAAAAGAACCATGTCGAAGTCGGAGGAGTCGGTGGGTTCTTTCTTGATGTCGATCTGCGGGACTATGAACTGAATGCCGTCCATGTTGGTGAACGACATTTTGTAATATTTGTAGAGAGGAGTTTGTATGAGGAAGGTAGAAGAAATTGAAGGATGGAGTTGACATAGAGAGAGATAGTGGGTATGTGAGTGGGATTGAGGATGGTCTTGACTTACTGGATCTGGGTTAAATCTTTGTGCGCACGAGAGAGATCGGGAAGTCACGAGATAATGAAGAAGATGGAAAGTAGAGCGAGTGAACAGGAGAAAACATAGTTGTTTGAGGTGCGCACCGGGCGCTGCGACCGTGCGAGAGGCAGTTCGCGGTATTGTGAGGGTTGTTAGTGAATTCACTGTTGGGTACGGCAGTAGGCGCCCCTGCTACCACTTGTTTCACCAGAACGCAGCCTGTCAAGGCGTAGGGCATGGTCGTCACCTGGTACATCTCCATAGGTCAATAGAAGATGCAAATCATTGAATGAGCTTCACAATAGACATTTACCTTGTATACAAGAATAGAATGAAGTTGAAGTGATTCTGATGTCGTTTGAATTACGACAAAGTGCAAACCCAACAAACTACTTCTCCGCAATTCGATCCCTCGCCTTCTCATCCCTCGCTTCCCTCCTGGATTTTACCCATCTGCCAGATACCCACTCGCCATGTAGGGGTACACGAATCCATGCTACCAGTACATGTACCTAGCATGCCTAGCTGAGGGAATTGTCACTTACCTGCTCACATGGCCCCCATGAAGCACGCTACAGCTAGCGCCTCCAGAAGTGCCGATGCTTTCTCTGCCACTGAAGAGACGGAAAATCCCCCTACGCCTTCAACGCACCGGTAAACGATTGGGTTTCAGTTATTCCCCCATGCTTAATCTCCACCAAGCTCCAAGCTGGAGCGATTTGTATTTTGCGGAGAAAGCCTGACGGAGTATGGCCGGCGGTTGTCTTCAGATCAACTGCCGGGGCGAACGAGATGGCTAGACCAGCAGCCATGCAGGCGACTGACCATGTGTACCGATCCGGTGGATCGACTATATCAATTTCGCTTCTGGACATCAACCCTCTGCATCTCTTCCAGCCTTCTCATCTCACTCTCTTACTTGCAAACCAGTCTGCGAATAACCAAGATGGCCACCGAAAAGGACATCTCCCACACTACTGAAGCCATCGAAAATGCCACACCTCAGCATGATTACGAACGCCAACGAGCTGCAGAGTTCGAGGCTCCTATGCAACACATCCAAGAGCTAAATGAAGCTGAGCATATCAATTTGAGCTGGCGATCATGGCTTGTCGTCTTTGTTACTTGCTTTGCCATCATGGCTCAAGTCTTTGTCGTTGTGGCAGCTGGATCTGTCATTGCTTTCATCATTCGTGATCTAGGAGACGCTCCAATTGCTGGGTGGATCATTCGTGAGTGGCACGTCCCGGTTTCACAGGAGTTGCTAATGTCTGGCTCCAGAGGGACCTCTGTTAATGCAGTCTGTACTGTCACCCATCGTGGGCCGCTTGAGCGACGTCTTGGATCGAAAGTGGCTTGCTGCCATTCCTCCTCTGATCGCTTTTGCGGGTGCCGTCATTTCAGCAAAGGCAACCTCCATGTCAATGCTGATTGGAGGTGGCATTCTTATCGGTGTGACATTGAGCACAATTGCAATCGTTCAGGCTATTCCCAGCGAAGTCCTCCCTCTCAAGTACAGAGCTCTTGCCAATGGGTTTGCTTTCCTCGGAGGAGCTGTCGGTGGAGTGTAGGTCAAATGGAACATTTTTGATACGAGTCTCACTGACAGATTCCAGCGTTGGCGGTCTCGGAGCAGGCGGCGTCACCAATCAAAGCGCTTCAGGATGGCGAGACATCTTTTGGATGCAGGCAGCCTTCCACTTGGCTACTTTCTTCGGACTTCTTTTCTTCTATCACCCTAAGCGACGCTCCGACTATCCAAAAATGTCCGTGAAGCAATACATTTGGGCGATTGACCCTATCGGATCTTCCCTCTTCATTGTGGCGTGCACATTACTACTCCTCGCTCTCGATTGGACTGGCGGAGCTTATGCCTGGTCTGATGTTCATGTTGCTGCGCCACTGGGCATCGGTCTTGGATTCTTGCTTCTCTTCTGTCTTTATGGTACGTCGCAGCTTGACATCCCCTACCTTTATCCCTCGCACTGACCCCAATCACAGAATGGAAAGGCCGAGACGATGGAATAGTTGCGCACGTCTTCTTCAAAGGATCACCGAATTTCGCTCTGTCCGTCTTCGCTTTTGCAGTCGAAGGCTGGATTTTCTATTCGGCAGTCAACAGCGTCACACCACAGATCGTCTTGAATCTCGGTTTCCAGACTAATGCATGGAAGATTTCTATTCGCCAGCTCTCGTACCAACTCGTCACGCTATTCGCTTCTATCCCAATCACGTAAGTCGTTTTCGAGAAGGATGTCATTGCAATGACTGATAAAGATTTGCAGACTGTACGCCACCAAGTACAAAGACCTGAAGACACCATTGATTGTGACATTCGTCGTCTTCCTCGTTGTGTAAGACCCCCTCGTCCATTGAGCCTCTACTCGTGCTGACATGTCCTCCAGATGCATCTGCTACTCCGTCATCACACCAAACATGAACCATGCGCAATACGGCTTCAATGTCCTCTCTGGCTTCGGTCAATCCGGCCCACTGACTCTGATTGTCGCCTTGATCCAATTTACCTCTCCCCACGCCTTCCTCTCCACCGCCACCGGTCTCGGATTCTCTGCTCGTGCGATCGGAGGCGCCTTTGGATCTGCGGTCCTCGACGCCATCATCAACGGAAAGCTCAAGTCCTACCCCACCAAAGTCGGCAATGCCGCAGTTGAAGCAGGATTGCCAAAATCATCTGTCCCTGCACTGTTGGAAGCTCTAGCTACGGGTGCAGGCTTGACAGACGTGCCCGGGATCAATGGAACGATCTTGGAGAAGACGGTGGATGCCAGTCATTGGGCGTATGCTCATGCATACAGGCTTGCGTGGGCAAGTATCATTCCGTTCGTGTTTCTCGCCCTAGTTGGAATCTGGTTCTTGAAGGGCGTGAAGGAACTCATGACTGAAAAGGTGGAGGCGACGGTTGAACATGTCGAGCAACATGAGCCGGTCAAGGCTTGAGCCCAGAGTCTCTGGCTCTCATACTTGGTTGCCATGTATCGTGTCTTCGAGCTTGCCACTACTGATTGGAAACGTGTAATTCTCGCACATGAATACATATCATACCGACATGATTTCCCTTTCTACCCATCCAGGTATCCATATGCGATGCACCGTGACTGTCTTGTAGGACTTCTCCGGAGGGAGAGCTTCGGGGTCCAGCCAATGACGTAGCGTACAAACGTAATCACATACAAAAAAAAAGTGCATTGCTTCAGACCCTTCACGTTCCCACTCACACCATCCGAGTGCCTCTCCCTCAGCTCCATTTTTTCGTGATAGAAAGCTTGAGTTGAGCTTCTTGGAATCCTCATATCGATCTTGGCAGGTCCTTGTCGTTTCTTCAATTTCACTTCACCCTCGTCTCCAGCTTTCGGAGGGGAGCATTGCTCTCGCTTTCGTATTCACCTTCACCTTGACATCACTCTTGACCTAAATCGACCGAGGGCAGTACTTTAAGGACCGAAAAACTCACCTTTCACTCAGTCTCATCCCCCCCAACAAAACCCTTTCAACCCGTTCTCAACCTCCTCCAGCCTTAACTGCCATCCAACATGTCCATGTCCAAGCTCGCAGAATTCGGCACGCGGCATGTCGCGCGGGGTATTGGCCGCCTGGCGACTGAAGTGATCGAGTCCGGCTCTGGCAGCTACGTGACGATGGCGTCGGGGCGGAAAATGCTCGACTTCACGTGCGGCATCGGTGTCGCGAACCTGGGCCACTGCCACCCTGCGATCACAAAGGCGGCACAGACGCAAGCGGGCAAGATGGTGCACGCGCAAGTGAACATCGCGTTCCAACGGCCCTATCTCGAATTGATCGAGCACCTTTTACCACTCATGCCGCATAAGAGTCTCGACACTTTTTTCTTCTGGAACTCCGGATCCGAGGCCGTCGAAGCCGCCGTGAAACTGGCGCGACACGCGACCAAGAAGCAGAACGTCATCGTCATGCAGGGCAGCTACCACGGCCGCACGTTCGGGACCATGGCCATGACGCGCTCCAAGACCGTGTACGGGGAGAACTACGCGCCTTTGATGCCGGGTGTCTTCGCTGTGCCATTCCCGGACTGCGCGCACTGCGCGATCGCCTCACACGCCGAGGCCGGGAAATTCAACAGCGAGAACTGCTGCATGGACCCCGTGGCGCAGCTGGAGCTCCTCCTCAAGAGGGAGACAGCGCCCAGCGACACAGCCGCGATCTTCATCGAGCCCGTGCTGGGCGAGGGCGGCTACGTTCCCGCGGCGAAGGGCTACTTCGAGCGAATCCGCAAGATCTGCGACGACAACAACATCCTGCTCGTCGCGGACGAAGTGCAATCCGGCTTCGGCCGGACCGGGAAAATGTTCGCCGTCGAGCACTACAACGTGCGACCGGACATCCTGGTCATGGCTAAAGGCATCGCCAACGGGTTTCCACTGTCCGGAATCGTCTCGCGCAAGGAACTCATGGACACGCAGAAACCGGGCTCCATGGGCGGCACGTACGCGGGCAACGCGGTCTCGTGCGCCGCCGGCATCGCCGTGGCTCAGACCTTCGCACAGGAAAACATCCTCGCCAACGTCAACGCGCGGGGAGATGAGATGGCGGCTGCGTTACAGGCCTTGAAGAAGGACTTTCCAGACTTGGTATACGACGTGCGCGGATTAGGTCTGATGCGCGCGATCGAGTTTGTGGCGGGCAAGGGACTGGCAGGCAAAGTGCAGGCCAAGTGCCTGGAACAGGATATGCTGGTGTTGACGACGAGTATCTACGACACGTTGCGGTTTATTCCGCCGTTGAACATCAGCGAGGCGGATATGAAGAAGGGGTTGGACATTATCAGACAGGCGGTGGAGGAGGTTGCGGCGGGGAAGTAGAGATATGGAATGAAGTGATCACCAAAGGCGTGCGCGCGTTGAGCTTTGGAGATTTCAGATCAGTGGGAGCGGGTGTTTGAGCCGGAGCCAGGGTCGAGAACGAGGAGTCGCGCACTCTCACGTCTCGTTCTGCCAGAGGTGACGATGCCTACATGAAAAATGAGGTCGAAACAACAGGGACAAGGACGGTGGTACAGACAGAGGCACAAGCACTTATAAAACCCGATCGTATGACTCGAGCCGGAGATTTCTGCTGGCTATACGTCTGACCAAGGGGGGAGATGGGTTGAAGCTGCACTTGATTCATCGAAAGGTCGCACGACACAAAGTGATTTACGAGGCACAGGTGTATAGGAAATGGGCTAAATAGTAAGGTAACTGCAGGCATGGAGTTTCAATCGAGGAAATTCGAGGTTATGCAATTGAAATCAATGCAATGTCCTACATATGAATCACATTCTTTCCTTTGGTTTGACTTCGTGTTAAAATGATACTTCATGGTTCCAGTTACCCTGATTGTCTTCGTTCTCTCGCAGTTCCGACTTCGTTACGTCCCATAATTTTCATAACGACATTAAGTCCTCGCTTCCTCCATCCTTCTTTCTTCTCCGCCTCCCACATTTCTTCCCAAAAATCCCTGTCCCTGTCCATCCCCTGAGAAACTCTACTTCTTAGGCGCCGTCGTCTCCATACCCACATACTTCTTACTCTCCGGCATTTGACTCCATGGCGCAAAGGGATTCTTGCTCTTCTTCAAAACACCTTGCAGGCCGGGGAAATGTCGTCCGAGAACGTCTTTCATGCCCGAGTCCTGCACCCACTTGAGACCTTTTTCTGTGTACGTTTCAGCGTTCCATTGACCAGCAATGAATCGATCGCTCTTCAGACGGCGTGAGGCCATAAGGATAAAGATTCGGAATGCGGTATCGCTGAATCCAAAACCCTTTGGTAGAGGCTCGCTGTGGGATCCGATCAATGTGTCGACCGCTTCAATGTCACCGTTGTAGGCATCGGATAGTTCGGCCGCAAGCGCTTTGTTGCCACCTGTCAGTTCCTCGAAAGTTTTAGGAGCAGACATGCGGAGCAGGCGTCGGAATTGATTGTATCGAGGGACACCACGCTCACGATCTCTCAAAAGGTCGACAGTGCCCAAGTCTCGCGTGATTTTGTCCGATGGCACGAACAGCTCACGCATGAAGGCTGGATAGTTGTTGTTGGTGATAGCGCCGGGATAGTTGATACCGAAAGAGTAGAAGGCGTCCGCAAAGGATAAATTCTTGGGAGGATCGAGCGGCTTCTGGGCTTGGTCGAAGAGCATGTCCTTGACGGGGATGGTTTCACGATGGTGTCCACCCTTGGAGTCAAAGAATGCAATCGTGTCAGGAATCAGCGAGTGCATACGATACACTGACACGAAGTCCTCAGTCAGAGAATAGGGAACGCCCTGTTGATCAACACCACTGCCGGGGATACCGCTGATGACTTCGCTGGTCTTTGAAATACGACCCAGCATCTTGGTCAACTTTTCACCCACAAGTCCCCACCAGTTCGCATTCATGGCGATTTGAAGCGTAGGATGACCCAAGATTGCAGGCGTCCATTCCACGGTATGAATCTTGGCCATGAGCGCACAGTTGACGAGTCTCGCTTTGTCGAAAATATCCTCCCCTTTCATGTCGGGATAGTTACGCTTCAACATGTCGCAGATCGAGTTGTGTTCCATGGCAAACAAAGTGTGTAGAATCTCCATGCCGATCCACCAGTTGCTGTTGAATCCAGTCTTTGGGTTTCCATTGTCGTCTCGCGGGATGAATTCCTCGCGGCCGTCTTTCCGGAGAGTCAATTTACCATCACTGTTCATGTTGCGGAGAGACGCCGTAACAGACTCGTCGGAACCGTAGATCTGCGAACTATCCCACCAGGCGGTGTTGACGTTGCGGTAAGCCGGGGATTTGAGGTCAGTGTCGCTGAGAGTCTTGTCAGGCTGAGTCTTGGGCAGTAGCATCTTTCCATCCCAGGTATCTCCAGGTGGAAGTGGAATGTCGTATTTTTCCGAAGACTGCAAAAATCAGATATGTGAGATGATGGGAGAGAGGACAAACATACGTCTTCATGGAAGAACCAGTCGTGAGTCTGAAATTGAATCCATGCAGCTGCCAACAAATTCAACGTCGTTGCTGGAATGAAATCATTCCGCTTCATGAATCGGTCGCTCAACTGTGCCATCCCATTATTAGTATTCATCATACCAGAATCTCAGCGGTGCACTCACCATTCTCGGATTCGGAGTCCACAAATCATCATCATACGGCTTCGGACAGTAAGCTCGAGGAAAGTTGCGACCAAAACGCATGCCGGTGCAGCCCATCAAGGGCATCTCAGTCGAATTGAACTTGCCATCCGAATTGCGTGCTTCTTTGTATCGCTGATCGGCCATAGGGCAGGTAGCTTCGGTGCCTTGATAGCTGCCATCAGGGTAGGTATCATGCAGATTGTACTGGCGTAGCTCAACACGCAGAGCCTCCAGGTTGAGTGCACCAATCAAGCTGGGTAGCTTGTGCCATGGTATGAATTTGTTGACAATATGGAAGAGGCCGACAAAGAAGCGGTCGAGAAAGTCGGGCTTGTAGGTAGGCCGGATTTCGCTCTCTGTGCTAGCCATGGTGATTAAGGATTTCAAGGTTGGGGGCTGCTGCAAGAGAGGGAGAAGAAAGGAATCACAGCAACAGCATAACTTTTTTACAGGATTAGGGAAGTAAAAAGAATGTGGTGATCCGTGCCTGCCCCGTGTGAAGTTTGCACATGCTGAGAAAACAAGAGCTGATCGTGATGCTAAGTTTTCAGCTGGCAGTCGCGACGCCCTGGGAATCCTAATCCCAATCCCAATCCCAACATTGCCCAGTGTGCCCTTGCCTCAAATCCGGGCGAAAACGCAGGAGTCACACGCTGTGTAACACCGTTGGTTCGGTTGGTTCAATTGGTGCTGCCCAGGTGCCCTGGGAGGTAGAAAAGTCTCCGTGGGGAAGGACGTGGGCCCTGTTGCAGCCAAGCCACCGGACAAATAGGCAAGGCTTGACTGGTCCAGTTGGTGCTCTGTTGCATATTAGGCCGTCAGCTCGCATGCACGTCGCCTGCAAGCCAGCCATCAGCTTTCGTGTTTTGGGGAATTGCAAGACAGTCACCAGTCCACGGCCCTCAGCTTTCGTCTCATGTTGGCCAGAAATCAGAAAATCCCCCGCCGCATACGGTCTGCTGCCTTGTGACAATTCCCAACATCTCAGCTCGTATACCCAAGACTCAGACTGAGTAGAGGACCAACACCACCACTCCTGGTGAGGCTGTATGTTTTTGTCGGCTGAGTAGAATGCACCTGGCATGTGATAAGAATCTGACAACAGCCTTGAAATCGCTTTCATATTTCTGTTGACCGGCATCGACAATACTCACACTAATCACCCCCGTCCAACACTCTGCTCACCGTTTTTGCCCACAATGCAGTTGACTCTCTTCAGCATCGTCAAGTCTTTCTTCACGCGCGGATATCTGGACAAGAAGACTAAAGCACAACTCGCCAACAGCAATGCCGACCACACCTACATCAAGGGAGATCCTGAGCATCGAGGTCCGTGTCCAGGACTGAATGCACTGGCAAATCAAGGCTGGTTGTAAGCTGTGTCCCTCTCCCTCTCACACTCTCTCTCGGTTCCCGTATGCCAGAGTCGATGATTTTTGTCTCTGACCATGACTTTCCTTTTCAGGCCACGAGATGGAAAGAATCTCACCATCCCCATGGTTCAGCACGCCCTCATGACCGCGCTGCACATGGACTGGCTCGCCGCAGCCTCACTGTGCAGCAGTCTCCCTCCTCTCGTGCGCAAAGACGGCACCTTCGATCTGGTCGACACCCGCAAACACAACGTCATCGAGCACGACTCGTCCTTCACCCGCATGGATTTCCACCAAGGAGACAACTATACCTTCCAACAGGAGATGTTCGACGACATGCTTGCCGACGCCGACGGAGGACCGATCACCCACCGGTCACTCGCAAAGACCTTCATCCGTCGAGACAAAGAGAGTCAGGCTGCAGGCGCGCCCAAGCTGCCACTGAACCTGTGGTTCGTGCGAGTGTTGCAGGCTGTCGGCTCAGTGAACACGGCGCAGACGGGTGGCATCTTGACCAAGGAAGTAGCACACGCCATCTTCGCCGAAGAGAGATTTCCCGACGTGGTGTTGAACAATCCAAAGAAGAGAACTGTCTTTACCCTGCTCGGCAATGCACTGGCAATGATGCGATATGTGATTTTCGGCCCATGAATGAGATACCCCAATCTGGTTGGTTGCTCGTGGCGTTTTGTTGAAAGCGAACTTGGAAGCAAGCGAAGGAATTTTTAGTTGGCGGGAAAAAAAATAGGTGCCTCTCTAGGCGACGCAAACGCATTGCGCAGCAGGCGGTGGAGTTTTTAGCTATTATCGTTAGTCAATCCAAGCGTGCCGTCGTGCATCCGCCGGAGGGATATTCAGGCTCTCTTCGGGGGCACTGGTAGCAGCTAAAGCAGCAGAGAGAGCGTATTGCTAGCCAACGAACGGCATTCATCCACATCAATAGACTTCCTACAGCCCGGCAACCTCCCGCCGTTCTTTCTTGCGTAATTGCGGCAAGCGAGTAAATTTCATTCAATGATGGCCACGCAAGAGTTTTAGATGAGGGCTTTGGAGAGTTCTGAAGGGAAATCACCGCCATTTTAATGGGCATCTTTTTCAATCAGCGTGCGAACTATCTAAGATGATTACCCAAGCAGCTTATCGCTCCTCCCACCCTGGTGCCGACTGCTCCCGTTTGATGGGCCACTGAGAAGCTTTCTCACTGGCAGTGGATATTCGGAAATATCCCTCTTAGCTATGACTCCTGGCTGGTTTAGCCAAGTAAGAGGTACCGTTATGTCATCCTTTCGCTTGAGCTAAAGCATCGGTTCCCAGAGAATCAATGAAATGGTCAGCGAGTCAACATACTCCTAGGAGGCAGAGAAACGGAATAAACCCAACGACTCTGCCGCTCGGATGGACCAAGATCACCATGTTCTTCCTATCCTCCTGTCAGAAAACGGGACAAAGTAGCAGTCAGAAAGCACCATGCCGGAACACTCATCAAGCATTCAAGATTCGCGAGAGTCGACTCCTCCACAGGAATTTCAATTCATCTCCGTATCGGGTGGACAGCGCGCCAATCCGCAGACATTGAGATTGGTTCATTCCCATGCACAGTCGAATTACATGCGCCGAAACCGTCGACAGCGGAGAAAGACCACATGGAACGTTGACGTGTCCAGGCTTTTAGAGAATCCCGGGGAGAGCAGCGGCCAATCCAGCAGTCATCCAGATCCCGCACCTCAAACCACGCTTTCTGCGAGTAGATCAGATCCATTTGCATCCTTTGGTTTTGAAGTTGGCTCTCGAGCACATCGGTTATGGGACCATGGTAAGCCTTTCGGAGTAAGTAAGCAAGCACATGCTAACACGGACTGACAGTATACGATGGGACCTGTCCCAAGTTCCGCACTTTGATCGAGATCGGATTTCTTGATCTGGTCAGGGAGACAATTGCGATCTCGCAGATCCTATCTGCATCTTCATGGCATCTTGTTCATTGGTGCTGTGTTGAGGAGGATAGGGGTGAAGATGCACGATATTCTCTCATCACAACGCGATCACTGCAACAGAGACTCAATAACCTAGCAAGTGGGACCAGTAACGAGGTTATTACCACCGTCCTAGCTTCTGCTGCATATGCCGTAAGAAAGAATCTGTGGATGCTGTGTGTTTACCACTCGCCTGACAAATGATAGAACCTCATTAAGGAGACCCAGCTTTTCCTCATCCATATGGAAGGACTAGGGCAAATCTTGCAGCATAGGGGTGGAGCGAGGACGTTGGATTCTTCTGCTCCTTTGCGATTAGCGATGTTCTTGTATTGTTGTTGCAAATCCAAATGTTCGATCTTGAGCTGACTTTCATACAGGATTGAGCTCAATGGACGAGTGAGGCAGGATACAGCACCCCATTACCCTCCACCATATCAACTCTTGGTGCCCAGAAGTAGACTCAATCTCGATGAAACCAGGGCCAATTTCCAGTCTGCCGACAGAATATTCGACCAAGTTGATGACGACCCTGGCATTCAACAAATTTGCCAGCAACTCAGGCGACTCAATGAAGTTATCGCTGAAGAATCAATCGGGAGAAATCTGTGGCAAGATGTCATGTTTCCAGTATTCAATGTCGCTCCCATACTGCATGATTGTCTTTCAATGCCTCGTGCATCGATACACGATGTCGCACCAGTTCGTCGGCGAGAATGCTTTCGCCTTGCAACCATATTGTACCTCATGGAACTTCGTGCCAAGGTAGACTATGAGCCTGGAGCAGGGATGCTGTACGGGACGAAACTCCAGTTGATGCTTGGGACACAAGGTATGCTCCCTATCTGGGAGAGATCAAACGAAATGCTTCTGTGGGTTCTTACTATCGGAGCTTGTGCGGCAATTTTGTTTGATGACCTGAGAGGCCAATTTCTGGCATTGCTATCGGAGAGCATTCGAGCTGCCAACATATTGACATTTGAGGAGTATGCGTCAAGGATAACCCATTTCACTTGGAGTGAGGTAGCGTTTGGGCCAGCTCTTGAGGGTCTAGAAGGCCAGATAGATTTTCGCAGGGGATGAAAAATGTACCAGTATTCGTACCGGTTTCTGGTATGGTGAAATTGAGGTTTTGTCGACGCGTCTAGAATAATTGAGCGCAATTTCCCATCAACTCCACCTGCAACACTTTTTCCCCTTCGCTCTCAAACTGCGCCCTGTTTCCTTTTATTCGATCAGCCCAATCGATAGTCTGCTCCTGGATCCCCCAAAGTCATTAATCTGTTCCGGCTTTTGAGATTATCATTCCGGACGGCTTCTGCCTTCCCTTGGTCATGATTGGCGTCGGTAGGCTATTGATCGGAACGCCGAACGTTTCTCGACCAGGATCATGACCCCGGTCAGAGACAATCGTCGTTCCGTGGCCACGCGACACAAGAGAGACAAGGCTCTAATGAGGCTCCAGATAAGAAAAAAAGCCTGTGCAAAGCAAACACATGAGAAAACTGGGCAAATTCGGTGGTGGAACCTTGAGCTCCTGAATATTGAACAACGAGAGACACACCTCTCTCGCAGAACCAAAGTCTATACCAGTTGGTTCTTTCCTTCCTTCTCTTGTTTACCTCTCCCGTCCATTTTACTTGCTCGCTGACGATGTGATCGACTCGAACCTGCACTCTTTCTTCTCAATGTTCATTCTCTCCATTTAGATCTTGTGCACTTCACTCCTTCGTGCTCCAGTATCGTCCACTCATTTCAGTACCACCGCTGCTTGTTTTGTACTCCTGTCCGTCTCGAAACACCTGCAACCTCCCTTCCAATCTCTCCAATCGAGACAGCCGAGATCCGAACTACCTCGATCTGCCCGAGCATCACGGACCTTCTTTAAAAGATATCTTCGAAACACCAAAACATTGTTGAGTTGCTGAGTGTAGGGCTATGGCGGGTGTTCAGGATCCAGCTTTTTGGAAGAGGTTCTCGGTGGCTGCCCACCTCCACGATGAAGAGAAGGTCCTTCCGCTAGAGAGCAGAACAAATTCGAGTACATCTTCGAGACCTGTGGTTAAACACACGTACGTTGCTGGACACGGCAGACTGCGAGGTGTTGGATACTGACAAATTGATACAGGGAGTCATGGCTGGAACGAAACCAAAAGAAGAAGCGCCGTGTTCGAGTCCTTGGCTGGCTCATCGCATTCGGCTTCCTGGTCGTCATCGCCGCGATTGTTTTTGTGCTGTTGTGGTTCTTCAAAGTCCCTCCCTTCCAGAACAGGTCGTGACAAGAACACAAAGAAGGATATCGAGATGGAAACACCATTGTGGCCGACCTGGACAATCCAGCTCACGCCTTCTCACGCCACTGCCAGACTGGTTGGCAAAAGCCCTACTACACCCACCAATCCATCATATCCGAATACGGTCGTCTCCATACAAGGTCGAACGCACCAGAGGTGTTGATCACCTCACCACAGACCATTATTTTCCAATCTCAAAAACCTGCTCAACACCTCTCCTCGTTTTAAGAGGTCGCACTGAGTGTGACTCTCAAAAATGATCAAGAAGGCCGGCGAGAGCGACAAGGAGGCACTTTTGGAATATACCATCATGAAATTATGAGAAACATGTCTACCACAAATCGGCAATGGGTACGCTTTTGTCCCTCTGTCGGTATTCTAGGATACCATAAGACTTGAATTTTTATAGAACCCTTTCTTTCCTGGTAGCGAAAAACAATAGAAAATATCCGAAATTGTACCTTAAGACCCAATATGAAAGTGAAAGAATGAAGGAAGGAACGAACAAACGCTGAGGTAAAGACAGTGTCATGTGCATGTGTCGTTAAAGGCTAGGTTTATTGACTGTATTTTTGCTACATGTGAATTGAGAGACAAGGCGAGAACAAGCTCGCCTGCCTGCCTCATCTAGCCAGCCTTGAGTTCTTCGACGGCATGCCATGCCATGCCAGAACCTAATTCGGGAGGCAGGCGCGTCCTTCTTTTCCTTCCCTTCCTTCGTGTCTGCCACGTATGTCTCATTTGCGGGTTCCTCTCCCTTTTCCTCTCCTCTCCTGTGAACCCAAAGGCCGCGCAGCTTTGCCTAACCTCATTGCCCCAAATGGGAAGACATTGACATTGGTCGTCCCTGCACTGCGTTTGTGTACTGCGGGTGTCGGCGCCAAGAGTGCGGACAGAGAGAGACCTTCAAAAGAAAAATGATCATCGATGTGCGCAGTTGTAGCCTTGTGGCTCGTCTGTCAGTCGCTCCTGATGTAGGTTTTGCATCGCGAGCTGGTGCGCCGGTTCTGTAACGAGTCGAGCAGGCTTCCGAGGATCATTGAGGGATTTGCGCAGATGGGAGTTGGAGGATAGGGAGGCGCATGTCGGGACGAGCAAGAGAGGTGGATTCGCGTTCATGGAGAAGCTTGCTCCTGGGCTGTGAGTACTAGATCAGAGGAGAGCTAGCTCGCTTGATGGCAATGCAGGAGTCGGGAGAGATAGAGCTGGCAGCCTCGATCGGCGGAATGAAAATGCCGTGGTGAGCAGGTTGAAAACTCGAGTCTTTATCGCTCCCTAGGTGCATTATCTCGATGGTCGTCGGGGATAGAATGCGAGATACCATCTGCTGCTGCCGTGCGATTGAATCTTGCGTATTGATATGCATGTCTTTTCTGTAGCGTGTGCTGCCAATCGAGACCAACTATCTCGTGGCAGAAATCGTAAAATTCCCTCTCCTCTCCCACCGCAAGCGCAGCGAAATCTTCTCATCTAGTATCTTTTCCTCGTTGGCTCCGGGGATGGGCTTCTGGACATACTCCTCTCATCCCTACCACGCATCTTTAACCACTTCTTGGTACTGAGTTCCAACTCCCTCTCCAATTCGGGACTTGGTTCTTTCCGATGGATGAAGTTGCAGAAACCGCCTCTCACGCACCCCTCGCCACTATTGAGACGGCAACAAGCTTCACGGAAGTCCGTCACGGGGCTCAGTTCGCAGTAGATTGGGCGGGCGGCGTACCAGCGCGAGTTCAGCGCGTCGCACGCCGCCTGCGCCGAGTCCTCGTATTTGAAGCGCGCGTAAACGTTGCCGATCAGGTGGTCGTTGTTGTTGTCGCACACCACAACCTCCTCGATTTCGCCGTACTTGCACATCTCGCACCAGAAATCTTCGTAGAAGGCGTCGAAGTGGTTCTGGAGCTGCGAGGCGTTCATCTTGTTCTTCGGGTCGTAGGCTGGGTTTTGATACAGGTTCGGGAGGAGGATCGTTTGCGAGTACGAGGGCTTGACGTGTTTCCGTGAGCAGCGGTCGCCGTGTCGGCATGCGCCGATTTTGTAGTAGAAACTGCAGTTGACTTTGTCCTGCTCGGTACCGAAGATGGAAGCGAGGTAGTTCGCCATGGTTGCGGATTTATGAAGGTGTGAAGGTGTGGAAAACGCGATACGAACGGTTGTTTGGTCTAAGAGCTCAAATAAACGTAGAGCGTTACGCGCATAGATCCTAAAGTCGATGTGGCGACGAGAGATGAATAAATGTCTAGGGAAGAATCAAATGTCGACCGCTGAACTTGAAGCTGCGCAGAAATGTTTCCCCAGAATCTACGGCACGTGATCATTTACAAATCCGAATTGCCCTTCGAGAATTTTCCTTGGCGAAAAGGTGAGTAAAGAGTCACGTGAAACTCACCCTCCCGAGCTCTCCTTCGTCCACGCTTTTCGTCCTGACCGTGCTTCATAATACGAGCCTAGAACTTGACACCCGGCACAAACGTTGGTCTAGGACTTTCAACACTAGGAACCACCTAATGCCCCGTCAACTGCTAAGACCGCACGATACCTGATCTTGCCGTTCTTGAGCTTGTCAAGCGCTTCTGCAAAGCCAGCTTCATCCATCCGAAACTCTTCGACAACAGGTCCAGTCCCGTCCCGGGCTGCAAACTTCAGCATCTCGGTGTGCGTGACACGCGAGGCAATGATACTTGGCACAAAGCTGTAGCAATTCATAAAGACCGGTAGGAAGCTGGACAGATGTCAGACACGAGCTCTGAGTCGACCATGACAACACTTGCGGAACTTCCAGGGTTGGTCCCATACCCCCGAGAATAACAATATCAGCCCCGTTCGCTATGATGTCGCTCTTCAGTAGCCTGAGGACTCGAACACTGCTTCAGTCAAGCGTCACAATATGAAGCAACTGGGAAGGCTCACCTTGACCAATCCGGTGGCTTACTGGCCGTCAGGAAGAGGATATCAATGGGTTAACTCAACTTCTCCTTCTCGCCAAGTCGGATGAATTCCGACATTATTTGCTTTGGTGGTGAAGAAGTCGAAGATGGTGAGTACTTCGCAGGTCTTGCTTCGTGCATCATTGTCATGATATGAGGCGCATTACTCTACTTATACTCGAATCTTTCGGATACATCCTCTACCCTGCCGAGTCAAGCGCTCGTGTCTGGACAAATATCAGATTAAGATACGAGGGAGCTCGGTTTCGCTCTCCGTGCGTGCTGTTGCTTCTCGACAGATCCCAAATTGGCTGCAGCCTGTGCGAGCAACGCGGGAGCCGAGTCTTGTCTTGCCGGCGAAAAATCCCGTTTCTTGCGTTGACTAAATACTGAGTATCTCTTGGCGGCTTCAAACTGGCGGCTTCAAACTGGCGGCTTCACGTTGAAAGGCACGGAAAGGTGCTTTGGAAGAGGCGTCGCTCGAACCGTTTCCAACCATGCATTTGTCAGAAACACCGTGCTCCATGATCAAGGACACGTTTGTATCGATTACAGCGTCCGATGCCACAGATCGGATCATTAACGGATTGTTCTCCGGGCAGCGAATGCCAAAATAGGGTTCGTACCTTTGACGTGATTCTTCCTCACAGATACAATACTCGTTTCTGAACACCAACTTGTTGGACTGCATTGCGCCAAATGGAACCAGGCTGGATCGACAAAGCAATGCATTGACCAGACCAGAGTGGGAATTTCCACGCACAGAATTTGATTACAGCTTAGAACGCCAAGTGGCCGGCACGACGACTAAATAATGTCACCGAGCGTCCGAACGCGCCTTTGGGTTGATCATCAAGATCTTCGATTGTGGTGCTACGATTTCCCCCTTTCCACATCCTCTCATAAAAGTCCAGTGAATTGTACTGCTTCTGGATTACTGATCTACTTATATACTGTAGATCTCCGGCTTGTACGTAGGTGACATGATTTCAACTTATGGCATGGCCGCCGTGGTGCTATCGAGTAGCCCAAACCTGCCTCGTCCCTGCGGAAGCTCCTGTTTATCTCAAGAAAGACTTCATTGCCTACTTCCAACGAAGAGTGCCACGGCTCCAGAACGGCTTCACTGAAGTCTGCAGAATGATCCTTCTTCTCATTCGGGACTACAAGAATCATCAAACAAGTATTTACCAATGAAGCAAAGGCTAAGGAAGTGGGTAATGTGATTTTTGATCAACTGAGCCTCAAACTGGCGATACTAGTACTCTGATCTCTCTTGAAAGAATGGTCATATCTCATCACCCGCGTCACACATCATATTCTTCTTCCTTGCGCGTATCTCCACCAAACATCCAACTTCGACGCTATCTGTGAGGAGCTTCCCTTTACCCCATCCCCTCTCCTCCCTTCCGTCGTTGGCAGCGCTTCCGCACTCGCTCTTAACCACCACCACCCGGAGTGCTCGTGCCAAACACGAGCCTCACCTGCGGACTGCTCGTACTATCCAAGAACGAATTCCCAGTACTCCCGACCGTCGCGCCCGCCTGATCACAAGTACTAATAAACGGGCCGAACGCCGCCTGCACGGGACCCTGGTTGACCGTCGCCGCGCCGCCGTCGATGAACGCGCCGACGAACACCTCGCACGAGCCGGAGATCTGAGATATCGAGGACTCGGCAGCGTTGGGCGCGGCCGGGATGTTGCAGACTCCGCCGCTGCAGTGTGCAGAGAAGAGAGCACTGACGGCGGCGTTGCAGTCCGAGGCGAGGACGTCGGCGTCGAAGTGGCCGCACGCAGGGCTGCCGAAGGTCGGGGAGCCGAGGCTGGTGGGTGCGGCGCGCCGGGTGATGGCGTTGGCGGAGGAGATGGGAACCAGGAGGGTGCTGGCCACGAGGAGGGCTTGCGATGCCTTCATGTTGTCGATGCTTCTTGCGCGTTGTATGATGGAATTTTGATGCCGACCTTTGAAGATTGTTCTTGATACTGCAAGAGTGCTCTGTAGAGTTATGTTTGTCGAGGTGACGGATCGTCTTTATATACCCACCAGCTTCTCTACCTCTGCGACCACGTTCTTCGAACAACCCGTTGCGTTCGAGGATTGCGCTCCCCCTCTTCATCATCGTTGCCACGGCGTCTCCCCTCTCGCGCATCAGTCTTGTGATGCGCTGTCATTGTCAAAAGAGAAAGGCAAAGGATCGTAAGCTCCATAAGCTGAGGTTGAGCCTTGTGGAGCAGAAAATGTGCGCGAGAGAGAGAGAGAGGGAGGGAGGGAGTTTGGTAACATCTTTCTGCTCTGAAGCGACAGAAGCCCGCAGGGTGGTAATCGGTGCATACACCCAAATACCTTCTGCTCACCGAAGTCCTATCCATTTATGGAGATACTCTCCGTGGTCAAAGAAGTTTTAAAGCTGGCTAACCAGTGACCGTCGAATGCAGTCGTAAAACACTATGGTCTGGTGAATCCGAGTCTCCAAGATACATAGTCGACCATCCCAGTCCAGGAAGCATTGCATGCAAATGGCATTGTGAGCAAATTTTCATGTAGTTAGACGTCAAAAATGGGGTCATGTCACCTTTGACGATCGAGTTGAAAACTAAATATAGTTATTCAGGATTTCCTTTCATGCGAGTTGCTATGGAAGCGAAGTTGACAAGGCTGTTTCCCTGTCAAAAAGGCGGGGTTTGGTGCCGAAAAAGGAGAACTACCTAGGTTTGATGGAAAGTCAACCTGTGTGTATGATATATCAAAGTAATAATAAGGCTCGGCTTGTTGCCGGATCGACACTAACGTGAGCGAATGTTCGGCATCAAAGGATTCACTGCGCGCCGGACCGCCGATATGCCGCTAAAGGATTCGCTGCTTTCTTCTTTCTTTTTCTTGAAATGGAGTACGCGTTACTCAATTTCTGATTTCTACGACTGGTGTAACCCGTATTTTGATCATAGGATGCCTAATCCCGGGGGTTCCTTAAAAAAGGACAATAAGAAAGCTTGGAGCTTGAAGTTTGGACCCCAGTAATATGGAAGACGGCCAATTTGCTGGATTGTAAGGCGAAGGTACGGTATCTTGGGAAGCGGTGCAGTGCAGTGTATCCCTGAATGACAACGCTGACAGAGTGTTAAGAGTGTACGTAAATTCAGCAGTATGAAGGAAGTGCACAGACTTGAAATAGGCAGGCTTGTTGACATAATCAACAGACAACCATCTCAGCAATATGGGAATGGAACTGTGTACGGGAGCGATACGAGGACTTTGGGGCAGAGATGCCTAGCTCTGCAATCACCATTTTGGACACAAAGTTCAGCTCTGCTCCTGAGTCGATCAACACACAAACCTCTCGCTTTTTGCCAGCTATCTCTAGATTCATTACCTGAGAAAGAGAATGTTCCACTCGATCTTGCGTTCGACAGACTGCTGCCTAGCACAACGGGACCAGATCACTTTTATAATTGATCATGGGGCTCTCATGAACCGTGCCTGCCAGTCAGGCTCAGGAAGCTTTGATGCGGGTGGGGTTGAA